>DF359884.1:37051-51058 GCA_000787875.1 Solanum virginianum
TACTATGGCTGAAGATGTCAATGTGCAGATAAAAGTTTGGTTGCCTAATTTGACAGCCTACTTTGTTGAATTGTAAAAGGAAAAGCAGGGGGCTAGACCCCACACATTAATGGTGAGAAAGGAGACTCTAGCTCCACGAAGCAAAAGGAGGATCCTAAGGAAGTGGGGCAAACACCCAAAAAAGACAGAGATGGCAAGTCAAAGGGAGGATCATCTATGAAAAAGACATCAGATGAAATGGAGCAAATAACTAATAGTAAAATTCAGGAGGAGCAAAAATCTAGTGCAGGCATGATTGAGGTCAATACAGTTGACTTTGGAACAGAAATACAAGGCAAAGAATTGGAATCCTTAGAGTTAGAAGGAGGCAGTAATGGTGATGATGAGATTGATGGTAATCATAGCCAATCAGGAAAAGAGAAGGGAGTGCTTGAAGAAGAGGAGAACTTAGATGAAGAGGGTGCATATGAGGAGGGAGAAGGGATGGACTACAACATTCAGTATGTCAGTCAAGCTGGTGACCTTTCTCCAAGACATACAGACAACTTAAAAGACAAAAAAGGTAGGTCAATAGTTTCACTTCAAGTTCAAACAAGGAGAAATAAGGGTTGAGCCATTATTAGTGATTAATGATTGATAAGGCAAGTTTTTGGAATATAAGATCCATCAATATCCAAAACCCATTTGGTAGATTGATGGATTCAAATAGGAAATACCACTACTCATTCATAGATCTTATGGAGCCATTTCAGACTCCTAGAGAGTTAGATCATTATAGAAGCTAAGGAGTCTAGGTTTTGAGCCTGCTCAAGTGAATTCATCAGGATCAAGATATGAATTTTTTGGAGGGATGATTGGGAGGGAATTGCCATGATGAATTCAATACAACAAATCTCCATGAAGTTCCCCAAATTTAATAAATCTTTTATTGTAACCTCGGTGTATGCTAGATGCACTGCCCTGGAGAGACTAGAGCTATGGGAGGAACTTGAAAGTCTTGTTGTTTCTAATTCACCTTGGATAGTGAAAGGTGATTTCAATGTAATACTGAATAAGGATGAAAAGATGGGAGGTCTGGAATTTACTCAACAAGAGGCTGTGGATTTTGCTCAATGTATTAACATTTGTGGGTTGTCTGAAATTAAATTTTCAAGTGGTAACTACACTTGGTGGAATGGTCGAATTAACAAGGATTGCATCTTCAAAAGACTGGATAGGGTGCTGGTGAATGCAAAATTCTCGAATATATTCACAAACAGTAAGGTACACCACCTGTTCCGTCAAGAATTAGATCATGCTCCTTTGTATGTGATATGCAAATCAGGAGATGATAATATTGTCAAACCGTTTAGATTTCTCAAATTATGGTGTAAATATAAAGAGTTCAAAAATATTGTTAAACAGAATTGGGAGGCAGATTTTATTGGGTCTCCATTTATGACGTTACATGCTAAGCTAAAGAGAGTTAAAAGGGCTTTAGTAGGCTGGAGTAAGATTGCATTTGGGAATATATTTATTAAGAAAGCCACCCAAGAGGACATTATACTTGTGAAGGAAACTCAATTGGAGCTGGACCCTTCCCCACATAATAGGCTCAATTGAGTAAGGCTGAGGCAAATCTAAAGATGTGTATGAAACTAGAAGAAGAATTCTGGAAGCAAAAGTGTGGAACACATTAGTTTGAACATGATGATAAGAAAACTAAGTTCTTTCACTCCTATGTTCAAGGAAGAAGGAAAAGGCTACATTTGCATGAAATAGTGGATGAGCAGGGCTCAACCTTCAGAAATGGGTCAGAAATTGGAGGGAAAGCAGTGGAATTCTACATGAACCAGTTTAGGGAGGAAACCTTCCCACATAACTAGTCAATGTTGGACCACATACCAAGAGATATTACTGACAGTGAGAAAGATAGTATTACCAGAATACCAGAGATGGATGAGGTGAAGAAGACAATTTTTAGTTTAGTGGAAATAGTGTTGTAGAACCAGATGGGTTCTCAAGACTTTTCTTCCTGGAGTGTTGGGATACTATGGCTGAAGATGTGACTATGGTTGTGAAAGCTTTATTTTGTGGACAAGAAATCCCAAGGTATGTTTCACATACCAATCTGGTTTTGATTCCAAAAAAGGAAGTTCCTAAGACTTTTTTCTAATATGAGGCCCATCAGCTTGAGTAGTTTCATAAATAAAGTTATTTCTAGAGTTGTGCATGTCAGGATGGTTGGCTATCTACCTAAGATCATATCTCAGAATCAGACTGGGTTTTTCAAGGGTAGAAGTATGGTGGAAAATGTACTCTTAGCTCAAGAAATAATTAGAGATATTAACAAGAGAAATCAGTATATGAATGTTGTGGTCAACATGGACATGACCAAAGCATGTGATAGGGTCTCTTGGCTATTCTTAATCATGGTCATAAGGAAGTTTGGCTGTTTTAAGGTACTAATAGATATGGTTTGGAGATTGATATCCAATAATTGGTATTCAGTGCTAATCAATGGAAAATCACATGGTCTTTTTAAATCATTCAGGCGACTTAAACTAAGGAAGTTTGGCTTTTCTAAGGTACTAATAGATATGGTTTGGAGATTGATATCCAACAATTGGTATTCAAAGCTAATCAATAGGAAATCACATGGTCTTTTTAAATCATTCAGGGGATTTAAACAAAGAGATCCTTTATCTCCAACCTTATTCATCATAGCAGCAGAAGTCTTATCAAGGGGCCTGAACAACTTGCACTCAAATAAGGACTTCAAGAGATATGGGTTGCCAAAATGGAGTCCAGAAATCAACCACTTATCCTATGCTAATCACAGAATCTTATTTTGCTCTGGTGACAAGTATTCTATCACTAAAATGATGAATGTGCTAAGGAGGTATGAGGAAATTTTTGGCCATTGATAAACAAATCAAAAAGGTTTTTCTACCTTTATGAAAAACACCATTGATTTTTTTTAATTAGACTCAGAAAACTTACAGGAATAAGATAGGGTGAGTTTTCTTTTTTGTATATTGGATGTCTAGTGTTTTATGGCAGAAGCAAAAGTATCTACTTTGAAAATATCATAAGGAGGATCTATAGGAGAATCTATTTGTGGCAAAATAGATTGTTAACTTTTGGTGGGAAGATTATCCTTGTCAAACATGTACTGCAATCTATGCCAATCCACTTGCTATCAGCTCTAAGCCCCCTAAAGAGTGTAATAACGTCAATGCATAGAATGTTTCCTAAGTTCTTCTAGGCTAATACTCTGAATGAAAATAGGAGACATTGGTCTACCTGGGAAGATCTATATTTACCCATGGAGGAGGAAGGTTTGGAATTTAGATCACTTCTGAATATGAACAAAACATTAATTTCTAAGCTTTAGTGGAAATTTAGAACCTCCATATGTTCCTTATGGTCATCTATATGGGCAATAAGTATTGCAAAAGAATACATCCTAGCTTTGTTCTTAAAAATGGTGCATCCCTAATATGGAGGAAAATGATACAAATTAGAGAAGAGATTGAGCCTTACATGTGGTGGCAGATCAAAGGAGGCAATTCAAGTTTTTAGTTTGATAATTCGACCAAAAATGGGGCAATGTATTACTTAGGAGATGAAGATGCACTAGAAGAAGAACTAGATTTCAAAGAGTTGATTTTTAATTCATCCTGGAATGAAGGAGCTATAAGGGATAAGGTTTTAGCTGAAATGGCTGAATATATTATTCAGGACATTAAGCCAGGAGAGAGATTAAAGTGACTTAGCTTGGTGGACTGGGAATGCTACTCGCAAATTTTCTATCAAATCAGCTTTTGAAATCCTTCAGAGAAGAAAAAGACCTATTGAGTGGGATGGCAAAGTATGGGTGAAATCCCTTCCCCACAAAATCTCCTTTTTCTTTGGAGAGTTTTGAAAAGAAGAATTCCCACTGATGATGTGTTAAGAGGCATGGGAATTCCTATTGTTTCCAACTGTGGGTGCTGTGACACTAGGTGTGCAGAAGATGTAAATCATCTTTTTTCTAACAACTCCCATAGCCCAAAAGCTATAGAAGTAGTTTGTTGTTTGTGCATGCTTTAAAATGGAGGACCACCACCTATCTATTACTCTGAAAAAATGGTAGAGTTATGCTGATCAGTTTAGGGCTAAGAAGATAATGTATGCAATCCCTACTATCATTCTATAGGAGCTATGGAAGAGAAGAAATGCCCTGAGTCATGATAAGGATATCCCATTTCAGAAGACACAAAACAACTGTCAAATCACAATCGAGCAACTGAGCATAACATGCTTTCCTAATTGGAAGCAAAATCCAGCAACTGAACATGACATGCTTTCCTAATTGGAAGAAGGTTCCAATCAATTGGATGGATATTTTTTATTGGCTCTAGAAGTATAGACCACAAATGCAGATACAAATGGTCACTTGGATTCCCCCTATTCAGGGTTGGATAAAATGCAATACGGATGGGACAACTAAGGGTAATCTTGGCAAAAGCTCATATGGCTATTGCATAAGGGATTGCCTTGGTGATCTCATCTATGTAGAATCTAACTACATAGGGATTTCAATTAATATGATTACAGAATCTAAGGCAGTTAAGGAGGCATTGACATACTGTATTTCTCAAAGTTGGGACTACGTACTGGTGGAGACAAACTCACTGGCACTAATGAACATTCTCAACAAGAAATGGCAAATTCCTTGGGAAATCATAGATCTGCTGGAAAAAGTGCTCAGAGTCAAACAGTCAATACACATACAAATCAAGTATGCTTATAAAGAGACTAATCAATTGGTAGATCATGTAGCTAATATAGTAGTGCATTCAGAGTAGAAACATGTGTATACATCATTTAGTCATCCTCTAGTTATGGCTAGGGGAATATTAAACATTGATAGATACAATATCCCTTCTATTCTTCTAAGATCAAGGAGCAACAACACAAAAAACAGGCAAATACAAAGATATTGACAAGTGCCAGATGACAGAGCATATAAAAGATTGGATCGACAAAAACAAAGTGATGGTTAGTGTTACTCCTATACAGTTCAACTTTCAAAAATTCAAGTCCAGCAAAAAGGGAAGAGTCGTGAACGGATTGAGCTTCAAAAACCATATCCAGAGATGTGCCAAGACATAAGCCCCTTGAACAACCCAGATTCTCCATGGGACTTACTGTGATGGTTAAAGGAGGATTCAGTCATGAGGATGCTTCAGGAACAAAGTAAGAGTAAGATATTTTTACGCTTTATGTGGCATACAGGTCTGGAGGGGTCCTGGACCACTACTAAAAAATTGTCAAAAAAGACGCAAAAAAGAGATGGACTGCGTCATTTTTTTTGGTGAAAAGTGACGAAAAACCGACGCAGTCAGTTCCGTCGCTTTTTTGCTCATTGCTTCTTTAAAAGTGATAGAAAATCGACAGACAGTGTCGCCAAAAAGCGATGGATGGAGTCGCAAATAAAAAATAAAAAAAACGACGGACGTCCATCGCTTTGTTCATTTTTTTAATTATTTATTTTTTGCGACGGACTGCGTCGCAAATATTAAAAAAGTAAATTTTTTGAAAAATAAAAATAAAGAAAAGCGACGGACTTAGGGACTCTATCCGTTGCTTTTCTGGAAATGCTTTTTTAAAAATATTGCCAAAAAGCGATGGACAAAGGGACCCTGTCCGTTGCTTTTCTGCAATTTTTTTGACAACAGAACCTTGTAGTTTCTGCTACCCATCTGCATTAAAATTCAAATATAATATATACCAAAACAATCCAATACAGAACAATCATTCCTAAAATAAAAATAAAATTTATTTGAGAAAATATTTTTTGCATTTTCGAAAGCTACTTATTTCAAAATTTTTAAAATTAAAAGCTCGATGATTGATTTATACTGTGGAGGATAAAAATTGGATGTCAACAATCATGTTCGTCGCTTTTCTGCAATTTTTTTGACAACAAAACCCTGCAGTTTCTGCTTCCCACCTGCATTAAAATTCAAATATAATATATACCAAAACAGCCCAATACAGCACAATCAACAACAATTAAAACATTGAAAATACGTACTAATAAATACAATTAAACATAAAGAACATAGAAATTCATAATTTACAAAGTTTTAAATTGTTTCAAATTTTATATTACATTCAACTTCAAAGTTCACAACTTAATATATTCAAGTTAATTCCAAATTAATTCTAAGTTCAAGTTAAACACTTATAAAGTTCAACTTAGGTACAAATCCTATAGTTCAAAATTTAAATTATATCTAATAAAAATTCACAACTTGAAGTTCAAGCTAAGTTCTAAAATTTCAAATTTCAAGTTCAAAATTAAATCTAAGTTCAACTTTTTAAAAAAATTCTAAAGTTCAATTTTTATATTATATTCAACTTTAATTTAAAGTTCACAACTTAAAATTCAAGTTCCAATTTAATCTAAGTTCAAGTTAAACACTACTAAAGCCATAGTTTTAACAAATTCTAAATTAAAGTCCAAGCTCTACATTATATACAAGTTCAAAGTTCACTAATAAAGTTCAATTTGTAAAACAACATAAATTCAAATTCTAGTGAAATTAATTCTAAGTTCTACTTAAATAAAAAATCTTAAAGTTCAAACTTAAGAAATCCTAAACTTTATAGTACATTCAACTTCAAAGTTCACATCTCATTAAAATATTCTCTTAAGAAATCCTAACTTTATAGTACATTCAACTTCAAAGTTCACATCTCATTTAAATATTCAAGTTTTTCAAATTAAATATAACTTTAAGTTAAACACTACTAAAGTACAATTACTATAGTTCAAGTTTTAAATATATCTAATCAAAATTCAAACTAAGTTCCAAAATCTTAAAGTTCAAGTTCAAAATTAAATCTAAGTTCAACTTTTAAAAAGAAAATCATAAAGTTCAATTTTTATATTATATTCAACTTTAGTTTATAGTTCACAACTTAAAACTCAAGTTCCAATTTTAATCTAAGTTCAAGTTAAACACTACTAAAGTCATAATTTTAACAAATCCTAAATTAAAGTTCAAGTTCTATATTATATACAAGTTCAAAGTTCACGAATAAAGTTCAACTTCTAAAAAAATATAAATTCAAGTTATAATGAAATTAAATGTAAGTTCTACTTATGTAAAAAATCCTACATTTCAAATTTAAAAAATCTTAACTTTCAGTTCACATCTCATTCAACTTAAGAAATCCTAACTTTAACTTTAAGTTCAAACTTAAGAAATCCTTAACTTTAAAATATCATAACTTTAAGTTCACATCTCATTCAAACTTAAGAAATCCTAACTTTATATTACATTCAACTTCAAAATTCACATCTCATTAAAATATTCAAGTTCCCCAAATTAAATCTAACTTTAAGTTGAACACTACTAAAGTTTAACTTAAGTACAACTACTATTCAAGTTTTAAATATATCTAATCAAAATGCACAACTTGAAATTCACACTAAGTTCTAAAATTCCAAAGTTCAAGTTCAAAATTAAATCTAAATTCTACTTAAAAACTACTTTTTATTCTAACTTCAACAATAATTCAATGCAATTCAATTCAATTCCTACATTCTAACTTCAACAACAATTTATTCTAACTTCAACAACAATATTTCTAACCTCAACAATTCAATTCAATTCCAACATTCTAACTTCAACAACAATATTTCTAACGCCATTCTAACTTCAACAACGTAACAACAACTCAATTCAATTCCAACATTCTAACTTCAACAACAATTCTAATTTCATTCTAACTTCAATTCAATTCCAACATTCTAATTAACTTCAACAACAATTCAATTCCAACTAAAAATACCTAATTTGCAATCTCATTCAAAAAACCCCAAATTCAAGCTAAAACCCTAAAATTTTTATTTACTCACTACTTCACAAAACATATACAAATTAACTATGCTAATACCATTGTAACTTCATAACAATACTATTCCTACACAAAAGAACCCAAGTCATAAACTAATTTCAAAAAATCAAATTTAAAGTTTACCCATGAGCAAATAAAGCAATTTGCATCCTAATTAAATAATAAAATATTCATCCACTTGGGGACAAACCCAAGTGGAAGGTGTACAATTTCACTTTCAACAAACTCAACATTAATAAAAGTGAAATGGGTTAGCTAAGAACTTATAAAATTCAAAAACTTAAAACAACAAAATAATACCTACACTAAAAATGGAGCAAAAAGAGAAGAAAATTAGTTACCTTAATTGTGGGGAGGAGCAAATCACGTTGGTGGTCGCACCGGTGGCCGGTGACAGAGGTTGGGGAGGGAGGGGCGACGGGTTGGGGAAGGTGGGTTAGGGTTTTGGAGAGAAGAAATGAAGTTTGAGAGAGGAAAAATGAGAAAAAAGTCGGGTTTTTATTTTATATAGGCACCTAGGGGCGACGGACGGCGTCGTTTTGTCCATCGTCCTTCACTAAAATATTTTGACCATTGACCAAAAAAGCGACGGACAAAATGACGCCATCTGTCGCTATTAATTTTTTAAAAAAAAATTATTTTAATAAAAAAGCAACGGACAAGGTCGCCTTGTCCGTAGCAATTTTTAAAAATAAAAAAAATTGTGACAGACAGCGTCGCTATGATATTAAATAATTATTTATTAAATAAAAAGAAATTGGCGAAAAATTCTGCCAAAAAATGCAACGGACATATAGACATTGTTCGTCGCTTTTTATTATCAAATATTAAAAAAATAAAATTCATATATGAAAGCGACGGACTGCGTCCTTTAGTCCGTCGCTTTTTTGCAGTGTTTTAGTAGTGGACTCTTCACTTTCACATTGTCACACCGGGAACAAGACCTGCACAGAGGGGGGATCAGACTAGCAAAGAGATGGAGATGAGGGAGGAGGATAGACCTTTGATGGTTAAGATTAGTCACCATCTTTGTCAAGATATGCAGGAAGTTACACACATAAAAGACCTGGAAGAGGAGTTGTCACGATGGCAACCAAAAGAACATCATCAGCGGCGGAAAAGGAAGTGCCTAGTAGATGCCCTAATTAGGAAAGTTGCCCTAGTGTCACATATTATACTACCAAAGTCGGATTCTCCCACTTGGACCAATGTATATGGGCTCCGGCCTGCCTTTTTGATTTATTAATGAAATAAAAGCCAGGCCCTTGGCCCAAGTTAATTTTAAAAAAAAAATATTTAAGATCACAAAATTAAATAAAATTTCAATACAAACAAATTGAAACTGAGGGAGCAATACTTTACATTCAATCCAAAAATTGCTTCAAGGAAGAATCAACAAAGATCAATTTGTCACCAATCAGGAAAAACCCAAAATGGGGCTGGTTCAGTTTTCTGCAAACCAGTGTCACAAAATTGTTTGACACATCCATCTTCCAAGCTGAATACAACCATATCATGACCTCCATACATGTAATCTTCGTTTATTCGATCCCAATAATCATCGTTGAAGTAAATAGAATTTGCGTTGTATCGTGGACGATCCTTGGCCAACACTGAAAAGGATTGATTCCCGCCAAGAAATAGAATGCAATCATTCAAGTAATTTAATTCTAACCATTTTTCGCGATTCATATTCATTTTATAAACATCGAATTTAACTGTCCTATAGGGACAAATAGAGTCACATTCAACCTCATATATAACTCTGCCATCTTCTGTAACAAATTCAACAAGGTGCCTTACAACTAACAAAATATTATCAGATTTTGTTAGAACTAAGTAAAGAGTATCAGAATATAGCTCAATTGGATATTATTTTTTGGATTTTATGAATTTTAACGGACCAGAAGGTTGGATACTCATATTTCTTAGGAAAAGAGCTACAATCTTGATTAAAATCCCAAATAGCAACTGAACCATTTTCACCCAACACATAAAGAAAGTTGTTACTAAAAACAACATCAAAATACATCTAGGGAAACTTGGAAAACTTATTCACATTCTTGATTTCCGTGCCTAAAAATGCAAGACCATATGAATTGTTGTGTATGGCCGCGACAATGTAGTTCTTACAGTGAGATGGATTAGAAGATAACACGGATTTTGTGCCATTGGAACAATTGGGAAGAGGAATTTGGGTTCGAGAATAGATTTAGAAGAGAAAATTTGGAATTTTTATCCAAGAAAATTAGACATCCATGTGAGGATCCAACACAAACATGACTTTCTTGAAGTTTGTAAGGTACATTCTTGAATTCTTGAATTGTTTTGTTTTTTGGACTGAAAAAAAGCAATGCTTTTATGGTCACTTATTGGAGAAGGAAGTTTAAGAAGTGGATATAATTTATGATTCTTTGAAGCTAAATGCCATGATGAACAAACTGCTCTGAATTGAAACATGTCCATGTAAGAAGAAAGTTTTGAATAAATCAGCTCTAGTAGATCAATAGAGAGTTTTGATAATTTTAGTTGGACTAATTTCCTCTTGTGCCTCATGAGAAAAAAGACTATTGTTTCCTACTCACGTGGGCGATAGTTTATCAGAAATAATGTATCAATACTGTACTAGAACCTATAATTAATATATTTGATATAGAATTGACTCAATGTTTACTCTTTTTGAATGAAATCGACTAAATATGTTGTTGTGTTGTTTTCTACTTAGTCAATCATTGGTTCGATATATAAATATAAACTCTCTATTCTTTGGAGCCTATTCCTTCTTGAAAAGGGAAAAAGAGCCACTTCCAAATCCTTTTTGAAAAAGGAATAGTGCATAAATTTCACTATTTCCTTAAAAAAAGAAAAAGAGTCGTGTAACTTTTGTAACTCTCTTTATTTAGTTTTATTTGTCAAATATTCCAAACATAAATTTTTATTTATTATTTTTACCATATAAAGAATAAAAAATAATATTTTTTCCCATACTTTTCCTTTTATATATA
This sequence comes from Solanum virginianum, assembly GCA_000787875.1. Lineage (NCBI taxonomy): Eukaryota > Viridiplantae > Streptophyta > Magnoliopsida > Solanales > Solanaceae > Solanum > Solanum virginianum. The sequence continues at coordinate 47,953 of DF359884.1, forward strand.
TATATATATATATATATATATATAACTTATATATCATGATTTTGCCTCTAAATTCAAAAATTAACTCATTTTTTTAATGTGATTCCATCTTAAACTTAAATATTACAAGATGGTTACCTTCTTAAAAAGGAAATCCCAATTATCGTAGTTGATGTCGTATAATTAGTCTTTCATAATTTTTTGGTCTTTGATTTTGGATTAATAACACATAATACATTTAGTATTTTTCTTTTGTAAATTTCTTAAAAAGAATTTGGAGGTAGGAGGATAAATTGTTCTCCGTGCTTATTTTGAATTACATATTAACATATTTTTAATTAAATGTTAACTCATAATTTAAATAAAAAATTATAAATTAAAAATACTAATATATAACTTTTGACTTATCAGTTAAAAGCAATAAACCTATGCAAACAGGCTCTGAACCTTACATATTTTCACGATGAAAGTATAGAGTACCTTAGATCTTGTACAACAAATTATTAAACTACCAAGAACCCTTATTATTTATAAAAGGAAGCCAATCTTATAGTTTCAGGAGAAAAAGTAGTAGTATGTAAAAAAAAAAATAATACTCTTTTCGTTCTGTTTTAGTTGTTCGGTTGCGCTTCTTGAGAGTCAATTTGATTAATTTTCAAAGCAAAATTAGATTATATTAATTTTATATTTTAATTTAGATATTCAATACTATATGAAAAGTATAATAAATTATTTTCTTTTCATATCAATATGATGAAAAGACACATCTTAAAATATTAGTCAAAGTTTATATTATTTGATGCTACAGAAAAACTATGACAGTTAAAAAAACAGAAAGAATATCATTGATATGTAATCTGAATAGAATAAATTAATCAAACTCCACAAAGTAATCATAGAGCTATATAGAGAGGTTGCTGGAATGTTTATAAGCATCTTCCGCCTTCAACTTTGAAATTGTGGATTCGAGTCATCAAGAAAATATAAAGGGTAAAAGCTCCTACGAGGGTAAAATACAACCTTCATAGCTATTATATAGAGAGAAGTAACAAGGCAACAATTTTGGATCAGGTCAAAGTTATTGTGAAATAAGGACATTCTGATCAACCTAATTAGCTCTCCTGATTTGGTAAAAAGGTGGGCTGCAAAAAGCGAAGAAAGTCGGGAACCGATAGGAAGAAATACTTACAAGTGGACTGAAAGAACAAAAGAATGTATTAAATCTTCTCATATGACAAAGAGATTCAAAAACCTACATACGTACAAAAAGTTGTTTTCATCTTTTTAGCATGGTATTAATTTTTGACGAAGGGATTCAATTGAATCTCCTTCTATGAAATTGGTTCCGCCGATGCTAATAGGGAGATGATCATCATCTATTTTATTGTTTTGAAGATGCTTTCATAGACCAAAGAAGCAATGGCAGCACCTTTGAATGTACCGAGCTAGTAGACCCAATGTTTATTCCATGTCCAACTAACCATTGCTTGACCAAAGTGTTGGGTAGCAAACTCCTCCCACATCGGTGGAAGAGGTGAAGTAGAACCTACCTAAATAGGTTCAACCCAATCCATTAGTATGACACCTTTTGGAAGTTTCCCAGAAACAAATCCGTGAAGGCTTGGCCCAAAGCGGACAATATCATACTAATGCAAGGTTGGGGTGTGGGTACGCGCGGTCCCTAAGAAGTGGTATTAGAGCCTAGGTTCGGAGTGCAGGTGTGATGGACCAACGTGTGCGGAGTCACCAGTGTGGCATCAGGACCAAAGATCTGCAAGGGTGCCTTGTATCGAAAGTCTTCCTGTCAAGTGATGGTACAGGCGGCACATCCCAACCTTGCATTAGTATTTTATTGTCCGCTTTGGGCCAAGCCCTCATGAATTTGTTTCTAGGAAACTCCCAAAAGGCCTCATACTAATGGATTGGGTTGAACCAATTTAAGTAGGTTCTACTTTACCTCTTCCACCGATGTGGGAGGAGTTTGCTACCCAACAAACCTCCCCTCAAACTATGACCACACACAATCTCGTGACCTCTCCTCTAGCGATTATCATTTCGAATCTACCAGTCTTTCCCACTAAAAAGCCTGAAAATAAAACAGATGAAGAGTGGAATCTGTTGCATAGATAGGTCTATGGATTTATTAGATAATGGGTTGATGATAATGTGTTGAACCATATTGCTGGGAAAATACATGCTCGTACCCTATGGGAGCATCTTGAAAGTTTGTATGCTCAGAAGACTGGGAATAATAAAATATTCTTAATAAAGCAGATGTTGAGTTTAAAATATATTGATAGTTCTTCGATGACAGATCACCTAAATAATTTTCAAGGAATCATGAACCAGTTGTCTGCTATGTGCATTAAATTTGATGAAGAAATTCAAGGCTTGCTTCTACTTGGTTCCCTACCAGATTCTTGGAAAACATTGAGAATGTCATTATCAAGTTCTGCTCCGGATGGTGTGATCTATATGAATTTTGCCAAGAGCAGTATGTTGAATGAAGAGATGAGAAGATAATCTCAAGGTTCTTCTTCATCAGATGTCCTAGTGACAGGTTCTAGGGGGAGAAACAAAAATTGTGGTTCTCTGAATAATGAACACAGCAGGAGCAAATCTAGGGGCAAACTTAAAAATGTTGAGTGCTATCATTCTAGTATGAAAGGGCACACAAAGAAGTTCTGTCAAAAATTGAAAAGGGATAATAGAGAAAAAGAAGAAAATAAAGAAGAAGGCAATGAAAATTACCTTGCCACCATTGCCACCGAAGATCTTCTTACTGTTCTTGATGTTAATTTGATAAATATTTCTTGTGATAACCAACGGTGGAGGAAAATGAAAACTCATTAAGGGTTTCTTGGTTGTGGCTCATGGCGAAAAACATCGTGGTCTATACTAGACTACGACTTCCACTTGTGCCAATATGGTGAATGCAGTTAAGGACAATAAATCTTCAACGTTATGGCACAAGAGACTTAGCCACATTAGTGAGAAAGGACTCAATGTTCTAGCCAAGAAGAAATTTTTGTTAGATTGCAAAGGTGCTAAATTAGAAAAGTGTGAGCACTGCCTGGCTGGAAAGCAAAATAGAGTTTCCTTCAAGTCTAACCCTCCTTCAAGAAAG
>DF359883.1:4299-24259 GCA_000787875.1 Solanum virginianum
GGAGCGGGGAACCAAGACAACCAATCGAGCTCACCCCTCTTAGCCATAGGCATACATCAAAGAAAAGTCTTAATACATAGCATAGGATCAAAGACCTTGTCCCTGGAATGGAGGACTCACCAAACTTGCTTTGAGAGATATCAGACTAGCCACGTGGAGGAGAAGAATGATCACGTGGGGTACCGGTTCCTACATGGTAACATCATGTAGTCATAGAGTATGCATTAGTACATTTGAATGTACTAAGTATGTAGGATGTGATGCAACAATAGATAAGCAACATAGTCAAAATACATAATTAAGCAATGGATGATCATATAACAACTATATTTGAATGTACTAAATATATAGGATGTAATGCAACAATAGATAGGGAACATAGTCAAAACACATAATTAGGCAATAGATGAACGTAAAACAATATGGCATACATGAATGATACTTGAAGTAAACATGCTTATATATATAGAACATATTACATGTATAGGAATAGACCATCATCATAGATCAAGCAACTTAGTACTTGGAATCTAAGGTAGACCACTCCTTAGAAATGATTGAGGTACCAACCCCTCAATTGGTTGATTGCTTACCACCCCTATCCAAAGTGATTGAGGTATCAACCCCTCAATTAGTTGATCCTTACCACACCCATCCAAGGTGATTAAGGTACCAATTGGTTGATGGCTTACCAACCCCATCCAAGGTGATTGAGGTACCAACCCCTCGATTGGTTAATGGCTTACTACCCCCATCCAAAGTGATTGAGGTACCAACCCCTCAATTCATTGATGGCTTACCCCCCCCCCTCCCCCATCTAGGTAATTGAGGCATCAAACCTCAATTGGCTATGGCCAACTCACAATACAATAGATACTTCTCTTGAAATCTACACAAGGTGATTGAGGCTTAATATCCCCTCAACAAGGCCAACTTGTAACAACATAACTACATTTCATAAATTCAACACATATATGCATGTCTTTCATCATCATAAAGTCACTTAACTCATATGCCAAGCATTAGGCCTTCAAAAACTCAAGATACATTAACAGATATTTTATCAAATACTTAGTGGGTGTGCTATGCTAGTGTAAAATCATGCAATTCAAGAGTGAAATTATACATGAAAACTTAATGTAAAACCACCCACTAACACTTGGCAATAACCTCATGCAACATATATCAAAACTCTTCATCACATCTCAAGATAAATGTAAGCTTCATAGCTCAAAATATGCTTAAACAGTCACACTTTCACGAAACCCTAACATAGTTCGTAGTCACATTCATAATAGAAGACCCATAAGTAAAATCAACTTACAAACATATGATTTTGGTAAAAAGGAAGCTTGGGCACCATGGGTGAAAGGACTCAATGATTGAAACCGAACCCGAATATAGTTTATAGTAAAATTCATTTTAAGTAAGACCCATAAGTAAATCAACTTAGAAACATGAGATTTATGTAAAAAAGAAGTTTGGGCACCATGGTTGAAAGGACCAAATGGTTGAAACCCTCATACCTTAGCTTTGGAGAATTTCTTGATGAAGATTGAAATGGAGACTTGAAGCTTGAGTGAAATCCTTAAGATTCGGAATGAGTTTGGAACCCTTGATTTTGAGTAAAATATTTCTCTACATATTTGAGAGAATATTGGGGAACATCTTGTATGATATGAAGGTGAAACATAGCTAAGTATAGGTATTTTTATGCATGGGAAGACCTAGGCCCAAGACCCAAAAGCCTTGGACTGAACTAGAAAAATTGGCAGCAAAATAACATAGGTTCGCATCTGGTCTGCAATACAGACCCAATGCAGAGGACACTTTTACACAACACCGCGATGGTTGCGTGTCGCGACACCAACATGGATCAATTCTGAAAACTCAAATTTTTGGAAAATTGAAATTTTAATACGGTTGCTCTAAAATTGGGGTTAGACCCATTTTTCGTTCAATTTTGCCCCCTGATCAAGAATATAAAGTCGGATTTTGGTATATATAGACATTATGGTTTTGGGTACTTCCAAGACACATTTTCGAGCACTTCTTGGGGTCGTTTTACTTTCATGCTTTTGTTAAGACTTGTCTATTTTCTAATATTTATCTTGTGAGGGTGAGCCTGGGAGATGTCTTGGTCCCTGTTCCATTTGTATTAGAGGTGTTGTTGGATATGGATATTTATATATTGAGCTTCACTCCTATTATGCTTATGTAGTTATGAAGACTTCCCTTAGTCCCTTTATTCCCCTCTATGCTTGTTGTATGTTGATGATGAAATGGAAGTCCCAAGTCCCTAAAACATCCCCATAGCGTGAGTCATATTTACCTGCCCCTTAGACTTTATTTGTTATGTGAATCATGCAAATCCTCCTCCCTATAAGATCCCCAAAGCTTTGCGTCCAAAATCTCGCTTCCCTTAGAACTATTTGTTACTTGCTTGTTCTTTAATTATGCTTCTGCAACCAAGGATGTGCAAATGATATGCGAAGAGGCTTGCTTGGGTTTTCTTTGCATATCTAGGCCCTAGGCTTAGGTCATGACACTCCTATTTTGCTATCTTTTGCTATAGATGGTAATAAAATAAAAGTATATTTAATTTTGGTAAATATTAATTAAAAGGCCTTCACTTTGGTAATTTTTCCTAAAATTATTTTGTGACTTTTTAATTTAATACATTTAAGGCATCTGCTTGTTGACGTGGTTGCTTCAATTATTTGATTATATTTTTTCATCTACTTCAACTATGATTTTATAATATTAACCCTACTAAATTATTTTTCAGCTACTTTAACTGTGATTTTACTATATCATCCTAATCAACTATTTCCAGTCCTGTAAATACTAGAATTAGCATAAAATAAACACAAAAATCATAAATTAAGTCTTTTTTTAAACTGAACAAAATTAAATGATTATATTTGTGTCAAAAAAGGAAGTACATTAAAAAAGTATAGTATAAATAAACAAAAAATTTATATATATATATATATATATATATATATATATATAACTTGAAATGTTGTAAAAAGTAGTATAGGTCACAATAATTGTCAATTTAAAATTTTGATTATTGAAATTTTATCAATATCACATAATTGAGAGAGAGAGAGAGAGAGAGAGAGAGAGAGAGAGAGAGCAATGAAAAATGTACTATAAGGTTTCAATAATTAACAATTTAAAAATTTTGAAAAATATATTTTAAAAAAATCAAGGAAAAACTACACAAATAGACCTAATGTGAAATTATTTATTTTTAATAGACTCAATCAAAACTACTTACCCTTAATGGACCCATGGCCAAACTATTTACCTTCTTACCCCACTTTTCCCATTTTATTTTGCTCACTGACTTCAGTACGATGTCATGCTGACGTCAGTACGACATCAGCATAAATACTATGAAATAATCATTTGTGATACTCCAGCGGTACATATATATATGTGTGTGTGAATGAGTTCAATTTTCTGTGATACTCTGACAGTATATCGATACTCAATTGGTCTCATACAGGATTATGTTGTTTTAAGAAATAAATAAGAAACAATTAAAAATATTATTAAACTCTAAATTAGTAGAAAATATAGTCGTTTGGATATTCTGTCGATATATTTATACCATATCGGTATTGTATAGGATTAGAAAATTATTAAAGTCATAAAATTATTTATTTAACTTTAAATTAGTAGAAAATATATTCTTGTGATACTCCGTTGATATATTGATATCCCATCGGTATCATATAATTTTAAGCTCTTTCTTAATAAATAAAATAATTAAGAGAAAATTATTAAAGTTACAAACTTATTTATTAAATTTTAAATTAGTAAAAAATATATTTTTTGTGATACTCTATCGGTATACTGATGCCATATCGATATTATATAGAACGGAGTTTAATCCTCTGTCATACCCTATTAGTATATGTATAATCTATTGGTATATCATACAACCGTACAAGGTGAATGTGGACGTCAGCATAATCTCAGCGCACTAATTTTAATAATAACCGGGTGAATTTTAATAATAGAGGGGTATAAAATGTAAGTGGTATATGGATATAACTAATTTGCTTTGGGCATAAGCTTAGTTTTTTCAAAAATCTATGCAGAAAAAAAAACTTGTAACTAGGGCGTCACACGGGCCGTGAAGTGTCCAAGTGTGGCGTGCCTTAGTTTAACTCATTACGTTTAAGGACCAAACACCTTCTTAAGACACTCCACATGGGCCGTGTGGCCTTACATGGACCATGAGAGCTCCCACAAAGCATCACTTTGGTCCAAAACTTCCTGAAATCAAAATTTCCTAGCTCCAATGAAGTCGTACAACATCTGGGTCCTTATATCATCTCCCCCTTGGAAACATTCGTCCTCAAATATGCAAGAACAAGCCTTGATAGGCTTGACTTAGTACATGAAACTTTGAATCGCAAGATATAATATATTTTCATTACATGAAAATCATAAGGCCATTAAAGCTTACATAAAAACGTATTTAAATCTTCCAAAATATCATAGAAATCATTTTGGTGCACATGTATACATGTCATGTCATGAAACTTAAGTATGAAAGAGTTAGGACCACTTAGAAAAAGGATGGACTCCAAAAAGTGCCCGAAAATGTGCTTCGAAAGTGCCCAAACTCGTAATTTTCATATATCTCAAAATTTGCGCATGATATCAAAAATCTGACTTCATATTCTTGATCCGAGGGTCAAATTGAGTAGGGAATAAGTCTAACCTTGATTTTAGGGTAGATGAATCACAATTTGATTTTCCCAAAAATCATATTCCAGTAAGTAATCTGCACCCCTGACGTGACACACCAAGTGCGCGCTATAGTGTAATTTTTGTTCAGTTTTTCTATCTTGGTCCAAGACTTTTGGGTCTTAGGCCTAAGTATTCTCATGCATAAAAATACATATACTTAGCCATATTTCACCCTCATATCATTCCAGACATTCCCCAATACTCACTCAAATACTTAGACTCATATTTCACCCTAAAACTCAAGCCCCAAAACTCATCCGGATCTAAGGATTTCACTCAAGCTTCAAGTCTCCATCTCCAACCTTCATCAAGTTATTCTCTAAAGTCAAGGTATGTGGGTTTCAACCATTGGGTCCTTTCACCCATGGTGCCCAAGCTTTCATTTTATCTAATTTACATGCTTTTAAGTTAATTTTACATATGGGCCTATTATTATGAATTTGACTATGAACTATGTTGGGGTTTTGTAAAAGTATGATTGTTTTAGCATGTTTTGAGCTATGAATCTTGGATCTAACTTGAGCTTTGATGAAGGGTTTTGATGTATATTGTATGATGGTGTTACCAAGTATTGTTGGGATGATTTACTTCAAGATTTATTGTATGATTTTAATCTTTAATTACATGGTTTTACAGTAGCATTGCACACTCACTAACTGTTTAATAAAATGTCTGGATTATTATTCTTGAGCTGTTGGAGGCCTAATACTTGGCATATGAGATATATGACTTTATGATGATGAAAGTATGTTGTATATATGTTAAATTCATGATGAACTTCCATAGTGTTGTGAGTTGAGCAAGCTTAGCTTAGGGGGTTATAGGCCTGGGTAACCACATCGAGGGGTTAGTACCTTGGTTGCCTAATACGGGGGTAGTAGGCTCGTATAACCACATCGAGTGGTTGGTACCTTGGTTGCCTAGTATGGGGGGTAGTTGGCCCGTATAACCATATTGAGGAGTTAGTACCTCATTAACCACATCGAGGGGTTTGTACCTTCGTTCCCTAGTACGGCATGTAGTAGGCTCGTATAACCATATTAGGGGGTTTGTACCTCATTAACCATATTGAGGGGTTTGTACCTTATTCGCCTCTCCAAGGGGTGGTAAGACTTGGATATTCTATATTGATGGTCTCTCGCTACACATGTATTTTATTCTATATAAGCATGGATTACTTCAAGCATCCATCATTCATGTCATATTGTTATTATGCTATCTGTTGCCTATGATATTGCATTTTGCCTATGTTGTCTATCTATTATTGCATTGCATCCTACATACTTAGTATATTCAAACATGCTAATGCATACTCTATGCCTACATGATGTCACCATGTAGGAACTAAAGCCTCGCTTGATCATCCTTCTCCTCTATGTGGCTAGTACGATTATCTTTCAAGCTAGTTGGTGTGTCCTCCATTTCGGGGACAATGTTTATGATCTCATGCTATGTACTAAATCTATCTTCTCTTATGTATCTGTTGACTATGAGGGTGAAACCGGTTGCTTGTCTTGGCCCCCGCTAAGTATCTAAGTTTTAGAGGTGTTGTTGGACATGTTTTATGTTATGCTATGAACTTTGACTCTTGATGTTTATGATATGAAAGTTGCCCCTTAGCCCCATTTATCCCTATTTAAAATCTCTTATTGTATTTTATTGCTTTTGCGACCAAGGATATGTAATGATATGTTAAGAGGCTTGCTTGGGGTCCCTTCGGGTTCTCCATGTGCCATGTCACGTCTAAGCCCTAGGCTTGTGTCATGAAAAATTTGTATCAGAGCACTAGGTTGTTAGGTCCTCGATATACAACACACTGTGTTGATTAGAGTCTTCTTCATGGTTGTGAAGTGCGCCATGACTATGAATAGGAGGCTAAGAGGAGTTCTAGGAAATGTTTCACTTTTTCATGATCTATGTCATACAATAGAGTTAGGTCCCCTAGGGTATATTTGGAATGACCCTAAAAAGTACCCAAAAGTATGCCTCAAAAGTGATTAAAGTCGTAATTTCCATACATCTCAAAATTCAAATGCATTATCAAAAATTCGACTTCATATTCTTGATCAGGGGGTCAAATTGAGTGGAAAATGGGTCTAACTTTAATTTAAGAGCAAACAATCAGCAATTTTGATTTTCCAAAAATGCAAATTCCAGTGAGGTTTACGCACCTCTGTGTATTTTTTTTCCAATTTTGACTTTGGTCCAAGACTTTTAAGTCTTGCGCCTAAGTGTTCCCATGTGAGAAAATACCTATACTAAGCCATATTTCACCCTCATATCATTCAAAACATTCCTCAATACTCATTCAAACACTTAGCCAATATTTCATCTCCTAAATTCAAGTCTCAAACCTCATCCAGATCTTAAGGTTCTCATTCAAGCTTCAAGTCTCCATCTCCAATCCTCATCAAGTTAATCTCCAAAGCTATGGTATGTGGGTTTTTTTCATGGGTTCCTTTCTCCCATGATGCCCAAGCTTCTTTTTACTCAAAATTGCATGATTTAAAGATGATTTACTCATGGATCTTACTTATTATGAATTTAACTGCATCATATTTTATGAAATTTTACCTAAAATTGCATGATTCAAAGTTGATTTACTCATAGGTCTCATCTATTATGAATTTTATAGCACACTATGTTGGGATTTCATGAAATTGTGACTGTTTTAGCATCTTTGGAGCTATAAATCTAAGATCTAATATGAGATTTGATGAAGGATTTTGATGTATATTATTTAAGGGTGTTACTAAGTATCTATTGATGGTTTTTATGTTCGGAGCTATGAATCCAAGGTCTATGGTTTGTATTGATAAAGGGTCTTGATGTATATTATTTAAGGGTGTTACTAAGTATCTATTGATGGTTTTACACTAAATTTTCTAGCATGGTTTTACACTAGCACTACACACCTTTTAGGTATTCGATAAAATGATCGGTTATGGTTTCTTGAAGAATTGAAGGTCCAATGCATGTCTTATGAGTTGAATGACTATATCATGATTAAATGATGATAAAATGAATATACGTATATGGTATTCTCTATATAGTGTTAGAATGTGACCATACCCTACTCGGGGGTTACGCGTTGGGTAACTATGTCAAAGGGTTCGTACCTTGATAACCATGTTGAGGGGTTTGTACCTTGATAACCATGTCAGTGGGTTATACCTCGGTCACCAAGGGTGGTAGGGTTTAATAATCCACCAACCATGTCGGGGAGTTTGTACCTTGGCAACCATGTCGGGGGGTTTGTACCTCAGTCACCAAGGGTGGTAGGGTGCAACGATCCACCAACCAATTGATGGGGTTGGTACCTCAATCACCAAGGGTGGTAGGGTGCGATGATCCAATAATATGATAGTGGTCTCTTCTTACACATATATTATGTTCTATATAATCATGAGTTACTACATAGCATCTCATATGCATGCCAAATTGTTATATGTTACTTATTGCCTATGCTTTTGCATTTCAATTATGTTACTTATCTCTTATTGCATTGTATCCTACATACTTAGTATATTCAAATGTATTAACGCATACTCTATGCCTACATGATATTACTATGTAGGAACCGGAGCCCCGCTTGAGCATCCCCATCCACATGGCTAGTACGATTCCACTCAAGCTTGTTGGTGAGTCCTCCATTCTGGGGACATTACTTATTCTCTCATGTTATGTGCTAAGACTATCTTTCTTTCATGTAAATATTGACTATGAGGGTGAGCCCGGTTGTTTGTCTTGGCCCCGCTATTGGACATGTTATGTATCTATGCTAGAGCCTTGACTCTCTTGTTTCTTGATGTTTATGATATGGAAGTTTACCCTTAATCCCAATTTCCTTTGTTTATGCTTATCTCTTATTATCATTTTAATTGTTTCCGCGACCAAGGATGTGTAATGATATGCTATAAAGTTTGTTTGGGGTTCCTTTAGGTTCCCCATTTGCTAGTCACGTCTAGGTCCTAGGATTGGGTCATGACAAAGATGGTATCAGAATACTAGGTTGTTAGATTCTCGGAGTCTCACACACCATGCCAATTAAAGTCTTGTTCATGGTTGTGTTGTGCACCACAACAATAAGGTAGAAGGTATGAGGCATTTAGGAAATGTTTCCCTTCTTCTTACTCTATGTCATTCCATAGAAGTTGAGGTAAGTTTTTCCCCTAACGATTGTCCTTTGCTATGCTAAATCATGCCTAACACGATAGGAAGACGAGCCTCCAAACTCGAAAAATAACCGGCTAATGAGAGTTTCAGGATGCTCTCATTTTGCTTGCACAAGTTGGGGCTAACCAAGCCGACCAAGAGGCCCAAACCCCTCATGCTCTTACACTAGCATCTCAGGTAAGAGATTTCATGAGGATGAATCCCTCGAAATTCTATGGGTCAAAGGTGAGTGAGGACCCTCGAAGAGTTTATTAATAAGGTATACAAGATTTTGGCTATCATGGGTGTGAGGTCGGAGGATAAGGTGGAGTTGGTGGCCTACCAATTCAAAGGGGTAGTACAAATATGGTACAACCAATTGAAAAAAGAGAAGGGAGTCAACAATATGGTTCTATGGGAAGAGTTCAAGGCGGCCTTTCTTAATTGATTCTTCCCTCTTAAGCTTAGAAAAGCTAAGTTGGTGGAATTTATGAATTTAAGACAAGGATCTATGAGTGTGAGGGAGTATACCCTCAAGTTCAACCAACTTTCAAAGTATGTTCCACATTTGATGACCGACTCAAGATCTAGGATGAACAAATTTGTGATGAGAGTTTCCGACGTGGTGAGTGAGAAGTGTTGGTCCGCCATGTTGATTAGTGACATGGACTTATCACATTTAATGACCTATGCTAGATAAATGGAGGAGGAGAAGTTGAGGAAGAGGAAGGGCCATGATGCCAAGAGGGTCTGTTTTGATGGCAAGTTCCAAAGCCGAAGGGGTGGCCGGTTCCAATAAGGCCAACGGTCTCTTCATACTTCTAATAGGGGATTTGCCAATGACTTCCTAAAGACCTAATATTTTGGTGTTGTGGTTCCTAATGAGGTGTGTCCTAGGTGTCGTAAGGGTTATAAAAGCCCACGCTTGAGAGATACTACTGCATGATATAGTTGTGGGGAAGTGGATCACAAAAAAAGTAGATTGCCCTCGAAATCGCAACAAGGGTAAGGAGGTTCATCCATAAGGTACTAATGTGGTTCCTTTGGGGAGAGGTGGTCGAAAAGATGGTGCCCCAAGGCACAATTGGTTTTATGCACTGTATGGGAGGCAAGGGGTTGAGAAGGTGCCCGATATCATCATCGATATGTTAAAAATCTTTAATTTTGATGTGTATGCATTGATTGATCTGGGTGCCACTCTTTCTTTTGTTACCCCCTTTATTGTAATTCTCTGATTTCGATGTGTATTCTTTGATTGATCCGGGTGCCACTCTTTTTTTTGTTACCTCCTTTGTTGCCAAAAAGTTCCATGTTGAGCCAGAATTGTTGCATGAGTCATATGAGGTGTCTACTCCTATTGGTGTATCTATTGTTACTAGAAAAGTCTATAGAAATTATCCTATTTGCATCTTGCATAAAACATTGCCTTGTGATCTTGTTGAGTTGGACATGGTGGATTTTGATATCATTCTTGGGATGGATTGGTGCATGCGTACTATGCCTCTATTGATTGTAGAACCCATACAATAAAATTCTAATTCCCAAAATGAGTCTATCCTTAAGTGGGAGAGTCATGATGTAGTGGTTAAGGGTAGGTTCATCTCTTGTATTAAAGCCTGTAACTTGATCAATAAGGGTGCCTTTATCATCTTGTGAGAGTTAGCGATGTGAAGTCCAAATTCCTTCCTATAGAGTCAGTTCTGATTGTAAATGAGTTTATTAATATCTTTCCAAATAACCTTCCTGGTGTTCCTCCCGAAAGGGAAATAGATTTTGGTATAAACCTCCTTTCCGATACTCAACCTATTTTTATTCCCCCTTACCGTATGGCCCCGGCGGAGTTGAAAGAGTTGAAGGAATAATTGAGGGACTTGTTGGAGAAGGATTTTATTAGGCCTAGCCAATCCCCTTGGGGTGCTCCAGTGTTATTTGTGAAGAAGAAGGATGGGTCTCTTAGAATATGTAATAACTACCAGTAACTTAATAGGGTCACCATGAAGAATAGGTATCCTCTTCTAAGAATTGATGATTTGCTTGACCAATTGCAAGGGGCTAGCCATTTCTCTAAGATTGATCTTCGGTTTGGGTATCATCAAGTAAAGATGAGGGAGTGTGATATTCCTAAGATGGCCTTCCAGACTAGGTATGAACATTATGAGTTTGTTGTGATGTCATTTGGGTTGACCAATGCACCAGCCATTTTCATGGATCTAATGAATAGGGTCTTTAAACTCTACCTTGATTCATTTGTTGTGGTATTCATTGATGACATTTTGATCTATTCACCTAATGAGGAGGAGCTTATGGGTCATTTGAGGGTAGTGTTGCAATGGTTGAGGGAAGAGAAATTGTATACTAAATATGAAAAATGTGAATTTTGGTTGAAGAAGGTTGCCTTCCTAGGTCATGTAGTGTCGAGGGATGGTATTGAGGGTGTGAGGTCGGAGGATAAGGTGGAGTTGGTGGCCTACCAATTCAAAGGGGTAGTACAAATATGGTACAACCAATTGAAAAAAGAGAAGGGAGTCAACAATATGGTTCTATGTGTGATTAGAAATTGGCCTAGACCATTGACCTCGTCGGATATTAGGAGCTTCTTGGGCTTAGCGGGATACTATCAGAGATTTGTGAACGGATTCTCTTTCATTGCCTCTCCTATGAAAAAATTGACTCAAAAGAAAGCCAAATTTGTGTGGTTCGATGAGTGTGAAAGAAGTTTCCAAACATTGAAAGATAAGCTTATGTCTACTCCTATATTGTCACTACCAGAAGGGCCAGAGGATTTATTGTGTATTGTGATACTTCCCGGGTTTGTTTTGATTGTGTGTTGATACAAAATGGTAATGTCATAGCCTATGCTTCTAGACAACTCAAAGTGCATGAAAAGAACTATCCTACCCATGATCTTGAGTTAGTTGCCTTTGTGTTTGCATTAAAGATTTGGCGTCACTACTTGTATGGGGTGCATGTTAATGTTTTCACCGATCATAAGAGTCTCCAATATGCCTTCACTCAAAAAGATCTCAACTTGACGAAAAGGAGGAGGTTAGAACTTTTTAAGGACTATGATATGAGTGTGCATTATCATCCCGATAAGGCAAATATGGTGATGGATGCCTTGAGTAGTGTGTCTATGGGTAGCCTAGCTTATGTTGATAGTGGCGATAAAGAGGTGGCTAGGAAGGTGCATCGGTTGGCTAGATTGGGGGTTAGGTTGGAAGAGGTTGGTAATGGTGGTGGTGTTGTTGTTGATGCTCCTAAGTCTTCCTTGGTTGATGAAGTGATAGCAAAGCAAGATCTTGATCCCTCCTTGTTAGAATTGAAGGCCTTGGTGAAAGAGGGCAAGGTGGAGGTTTTCTCTCGAAAGAGGGATGGTGCCCTTAGGTACCAAGGTAGGTTGCATGTGGCTTGTGTTGATGGTTTGAGGGACAAAATCCTTGATGAGGCCCATAATTCTTCTATTCTATCCACCCTGGTTCCACCAAAATGTATAGATATTTGAAGGATGTGTATTGGTGGGGAGGCATGAAGAGGGACATTGCCAAATTCGTTTCTGGTTATCATAGTTGTCAATAAGTCAAAACCAAACATCAAAGGCTGGGTGGCCTAACCCAAGACATAGAGATTCCTACTTGGAAGTGGGAGGTGATTAATATGGATTTTGTGGTTGGGTTGCCCATGACTAGAAAGGTTTTGATTCCATTTGGGTTGTGCTTGATATGATGAAAAAATCAACTCACTTTCTACTAGTTAAGACCACATATGGGGCTAAAGATTATGCAAGCTTGTACATTCATTACTTGGTAAGGTTGCATAGGGTTCCTTTGTCCATCATATTGGATAGTGGGGCACAATTCACTTTTCACTTTTGGAGGTCTTTCCAAAGAGGTCTTAGAACAAAAGTAAAGCTTAGTACGACCTTTCACCCTCAAATGGATGACCAAGCTGAAAGAACTATCCAAATACTTGAGAATATGCTTAGGGCCTGTGTATTGGATCTTAAGGTTAGTTGTGATAATCGTATTCCATTGATTGAGTTTGCCGATAACAATAGCTATCATTCTAGCATCAGTATGGCTCCTTTTGAGGCTCTCTATGGTTGATGTTGTAGATCACCAGTTGGGTGGTTTGAGATTCGTGAGGTAGCCTTGTTAGGACCAAATTTGGTTATGGAGGCTCTTGAGAAGGTTAGGATGATTAGAGAAAGGTTGAAGACGGCCTAAAGTCGCCAAAAGTCCTATGCCGATGTGAGGAGAAAGGATCTTGAATTTTAAGTTGGTCATTGGGTTTATTTACAAGTGTCACCTAAGGGTGTGGTTTATTTTTGTAAGAAAGGCAAGTTAAGCCCAAGATATGTGGGTCCTTATAGGGTAATGAGGAGAATTGGCAAGGTGGCTTAGGAGTTGGAATTGCCTAGTGAGATGAAATTGGTTCATCCGGTCTTTCATGTATCCATGTTGAGGAAATGTGTGGGAGACCCTAATGCTATTGTGCCTCTTGATGTTGTGGGTCTTGTTAAAGACAACTTGACATATGAAGAGGTTCCAGTAAATATCTTGGACAGGCAAGTGGAGATTGAGGAACAAGGAAGTTGCTTCCGTTAAGGTTATTTGGAGGAATCAACAAATTGAAAGTGCTACTTGGAAGGCCAAGGTGGACATGCAAACGCGATATCCTTACCTTTTCCACTCCATTCAAGCCAAAGGTATTGATCTAAGTCCTTTATATGATCTCAAGTCTTAAGTTCAGCGCTCAAGTCATCACATACATTCATATTTAAATTGACAAGTTTGTGATGATTTTACACTCAATCGACCTTTATATGATCTCAAGTCTTAGGTTCAACTCTCATGTCATTGCATATATTCATGTTTAAATGGACACGTTCATGATGATTTTACACTTATGATGAGGTTTTTGAAATGATATTTAAGTGCATTGTTGCATCCTTATGTGGGCTAAAATTTGTCATGTTTATATCTCTCATATACATCTTTTTGACATTCGAGGATGAATGTTCCCAAGGGAGAGATATTTTAATGGCCCCAAAAAGTGCCCGAAAGTGTGCCTCGGAAGTGCCCAAGATCATAATTTCTATATATCTAAAAATCCATGCGCAGTATCAAAAATCAAACTTTATATTCCTGATCAGGGGGTCAAATTGAGTGGGAAATGATTCTAACCTCGATTTAAGAGCAAATGATTAGCAATTTTAATTTTCCAAAAATGTAAATTCCAGTGAGGTTTGCACGCCCCTGGCACGACGCACCAAGGGCGCGCCTCTGTGTATTTTTTTGTCCAGTTTTGACTTCGGTCCAAGACTTTTAAGTCTTGGTCCTAAGTGTTCCCATGCATAAAAATACCTATACTTTGTCATATTTCACCCTCATATCATTCAAAACATTCCTCAATACTCATTCAAACACTTAGCTAGTATTTCATCTCCTAAATTCAAGTCTCAAACCTCATCCGGATCTTAAGGTTCTTATTCAAGATTCAAGTCTCCATCTCCAATCTTCATCAGGTTAATCTCCAAAGCTAAGGTATGTGGGTTTTTTTCATGGGTTCCTTTCTCCTATGATGCTCAAGCTTTCTTTTACTCAAAATTACATGATTTAAAGATGATTTACTCATGGGTTTTACTTATTATGATTTTCACTGCATAATATGTGAGGTTTATGAAATTGTGACTATTTTAGCATGTTTTGAACTATGAATTTAAGATCTAATGTGAGATTTGATTAAGGGTTTTGATGTATATTGTTTGAGGGTGTTACCAAGTATCTATTGATGGGGTGGTAGGGCCCGTAGAGTATGTGAGATTTGATTAAGGGTTTTGATGTATATTGTTTGAGGGTGTTACCAAGTATCTATTGATGGTTTTATAATAATTTTTATAGCATTACACACCCTCTTAAATTGCATGATTTTACACTAGCATTACACACCCTCTAGGTGTTCAATAAAATGTTCGGTTATGGTTTTTTGAGGAATTGAAGGTCCAATGCATGTCTTATGAGTTGAATGACTATAAAAAGATATGAAATAATGATGAAATGAATGTACGTATATGGTATTCTCTATATAGTGTTGGAATGTGCCATGCCCTACTTGGGGGTTGCGTACCGTGTAACCGTGTCAAAAGTTTCATACCTTGACAACCATGTCGAGAGCTTTGTACCTTGATAACTATATGGGGGTTTTTACCTCGATCACTACGAGTGGTAGGGTGCGATGATCCGCCAACTATGTAGAGGGGTTTGTACCTTGACAACCATGTCAGAGGGTTTATACCTCAGTCACCAAGGGTGGTAGGGTGCGACGATTCACCAACGAATTGATGGGGTTGGTACCTCAATCAGCAAGGGTGGTAGGGTGTGATAATCCACCAATATGATAGTGTTCCTTTCTTACACATGTATTATGTTCTATATAAGCATGATTTATTGCATAGCATCTCACATGCATGTCATATTGTTATATGCTACTTATTGCCTATACTTATGCATTTCAATTATGTTACTTATCTCTTATTGGATCGCATCCTACATACTTAGTACATTCAAATGTAATAACGCATACTCTGTGCTTACATGATGTCACCATATAGGAACCAAAGCCCCACCTTGAGCATCCCCATCCACGTGGCTAGTACGATTCCACTCAAACTTGTTAGTGAGTCCTCTATTCTGGGGATGTTGCTTATTCTCTCATGTAATGTACTAAGACTACTTTTCTTTCATGTAAATGTTGACTACGAGGGTGAACCAGGTTGCTTATCTTAGCCCCCACTCTTATCTATGTAGTAGAAGAGTTGTTGGACATGTTGTGTATCTATATTATGAGCCTTGACTCTCTTGTTTCTTGTGTTTATGATATAAAAGTTTACCCTTAGTCCCAATTCCCTTTGTTTATGTTGATCTCTTATTGTCATTTTAATTGCTTCCACGACCAAGGATGTGTAATGATATGCTATGAGGATTGTTTGGGGTTCCTTCGGGTTCCCCATTCGTCGGTCACGTCTAGGCCCTAGGCTTGGGTCGTGACATTATACCTAATCCTTAACTATTACATTTTAGGATATATTTCAAGCTACTCAGGATAGTGATATATCGAATACGGAAGTTCGCAATGCTCTATCGGTATTGGCCCAAGCAGTGAAAAAAATTAATGACTCAACTCAATCAACAAGTGAGTGCTCTCGAGACTTCAAATGGTAAGAGAAGGGATAGTTAGGCTAAGAGGGCCCATTTTGAAGGGAAGTTCTAATGTCCCAAAGATAGAGGTGATGTTATGTGTCCAACATGTGGTAAGGTTCATAGAGGCCTATGTTTGAGGGACACCAATGCTTGTTTCGAGTGTGGTAAAGTGGACCATAAGAGGAAGGATTGCCCTCATAAACACAATAAGAGTAAAGGGGGTGATGATGGGGTGACTCATCTTAGATACACAAAATATGGGAGGAATCATAGTGGCGCATGTTGGAGGAACATAGGTGCATACTTTGGGTGTGGTGATATGGACCACAATATTTAGGATTGTCCATATGCTCACAACAAAGGTAAGGATAGCCGACCACAAGGGCAAGGTGGTCATATTGATCAAGAGGCCTAAAGTGGCCAAGGTAGTGCCCCATGGCACACTAAATTTTATGCTCTTCAAGGAGTCAAGGAGGGGACGAGGCGCTCAATGTTGCTATCGGTATATTGAAATTTCCTTTAGCTTTGATGTACATGCATCGATGGGTCCGGATGCCACTATCTCTTTCATTATACTCCCTTATTGCTGATGGGCTTCAAGTGTGCCCGGGTTGTTGTGTGAACATTTTTAGTCTACCCCTCCCCCTTTTGTTGAGCCTGTTATTGTTAGAAAGTTCATAGTATTGTTCCGTGCTCATATTGCAATAGGTCTTGCCTTATGACTAGTTGGGTTTGATGTGGTGGATTTTGATGCCATACTTGGGATGGATTAATTGCATGAGATATTGTGTCCCCTTTGGTGGTAGGGCCCGTAGAGTTATATTCCAATTCCCTAATAAACCCGTCTTTGAGTAGGGGGCTTGTAAGATGGTTGTGAAGGGGTAATTAAGTCCATTTCTTATCGTAAGGTACAATTGATCTCTAAGGGTTGCAATTATCACCGTGTAAGAGCTAAGGGTATTGAGTTAGTGAATGTCCTTTCCGATATTTTAAATTTAGGGTGGTGTCTTTCAATTTGACTTATGCGCCAGTTATGTCCATAGGTTCCATGAATAGGGTCTTTAATCCCTACTTTGTTATGTTTGTTGCGGTCTCTAGTGATGAAGTATTGACTTATTTAGAGCTTGTGAACCATTTGAAGGTAGTGCTACAAAGATTGAGGGGAGAGAAGTAATATGATAAGTATGAGAATCATGAATTTTGGTTGAAAGAGGTTACCTTTCTAGGTCACGTGATGTCGGGGGATGGTATTAAGGTAGATCCTAAAAAGAGGGATGTGATTAGACATTGGCCTAGACCATTACCCCATCAGACATTAGAATTTTTTTTTGCTTAGCGGGATATTATCGGAGGTTTGTGAATGGGTTCTCTTCTATTGCTTCTCCCATGACTAAGCTAACTCAAAAGAAAGCTAAGTTTGTATAGACCGATGACTATGAAAGGAGTTTCCAAACCTTGAAGGATAAACCTGTGTCTGCTCCTATCTTGTCTCTACCAGAAGGGTTGGAAGGGTTAGTTGTGTATTATGATGCCTCCCGAATTAGTTTGGGTTGTGTGTTGATGCAAAATGGTAAGGTGATAACTTATGCTTCTAGGCAACTCAAAATGCATGAAAAAAATTATCCTACTTATGATTTTGAATTGGCCATCATGGTTTTTTCTTTGAAAATTTGACGTCATTATTTGTATGGAGTGCATGTTGATGTGTTTATCGATCATAAGAGCCTCCAATATGTGTTCACTCAAAAGATCTCAACTTAAGGCAAAGAAGGTGGTTAGAACTTCTTAAGGATTCTGATATGAATGCATATTATCATCCCGATAAGGCTAATATTGTGGCAGATGCTTTGAGTAGAGTGTCTTTGGATAGCCCAACTCATGTTAATAGTGGGGGTATAGAGGTGGCTAGGGACCTCCATCGGTTGGCTAGATTGGGGGTTAGGTTGGAGGAGGTTGATAATGGTGGTATTGTGGTTGTTGATGGTTTAAAGTCTTCCTTGGTTGATGAGGTAAAAGAAAAGTAAGATCTTGATCCGTCCTTGTTAGAACTGAAGGCCTTGATGAAAGAAGGCAAGGTGAAGGTTTTTTCCCAAGGGACAGATGGTGTCCTTAGATACCAAAGTAGGTTATGTGTGCCTTGTGTTGATGGCTTGAGAGAAAAGATTCTTGACAAGGCTCATGGTTCTTGATATTCTATTCACCCCAGTTCTACCAAGATTACAGAGATTTAAGGCATGTTTATTAGTGGGGAGGTGTGAAGAAAGACATTGCCAAATTTGTTTCCGATTGCCATAGTTGCCAACAAGCCAAAGCTGAATGTAATGACCCCAAAAAGTGCCCAAAAATGTGCCTCGAAAATGCCCAGAATCATAATTTCCATACATCTCAAAATCAGTAGGCAATATCGAAAATCTGACTTCATATTCTTGTTCAGGGGGTCATTTTTAGTGGAAAAGGGTCTAACCCCGATTTAAGAGCAAATGATTAGCAATTTTGATTTTCTAAGTGACGACTTCCAAATATTTTACTCCTAAACTCAAGACTCAAAACCCTTTCTGGATCTCAAGGTTCTTCTTCAAGCTACAAGTCTCCATCTCCAATCCTCATCAAGTTCATCTCGAAAGCTAAGGTATATGGGTTTATTTAATGGGTTCCTTTCACCCATGATACCCAAGCTTCCTTTTGCTCTAATTTGCATGATTTAAAGTTGATTTACAATTGGGTCTATCTTATTATGAAAATCACTGCATACTATGTTGAAGTTCATGAAATTGTGACTATTTTACTATGTTTTGAGGTATGAAACCAAGGACTATTATAAGATTTGATGAAGGATTTTGATGTAAATTTCTTAAGGGTGTTACCAAGTATCTATTGAAGCTTTTACATTGAATTTACTAAAATGATTTCACTCATGAATTGCATGGATTTAAACTAGCACTACACACCCTCTAAGTATTTGATAAAATATCCGGTTATGGTTTCTTGAGGAATTGAAGGTCCAATGCATATCTTATCAGTTGAATGACTATATGATGATGATATGATGAAATGATGATCAAATGAATGCATGTATATGGTTCTCTCTATATACTGTTGGAATATGACCATGTCCTACCCAGGGGTTGTGCATCGGGTAACCTTGTTGGGGGTTTGTATCCATCAACCTATCGAGGGGTTTGTATTCTGGCACCAAAGGTGGTAGGGTGCGATGATCCACCAACCTTGTTGGGGGTTTGTACCCATCAACCTATCAAGGGGTTTGTACTCCAGCACCAAGGGTGGTAGGGTACGACAATCTACCAACCTATTGACGGGGTTTATAACTCAATCACCAAGGGTGGTAGGGTGTGACAATCCACCAATAGTTAATGGTCTCTTCTTAGACATATGTTATGTCCTACGTAAGCATGTTTTAGTTAATCACTAATCATACATGTCATATTATTATTATGCTAGATATTGTTTATTTCTATGTATTTCGACTACGATGCTTATCTCTTGTTATATTGCATCCTATATACTTAGTACATTCAAACATACTAACACATATTCTATGCCTACATGATGTCACCATGTAGAAACTGGAGCACCGCGTGATCATTCTCCTCCTCCGCGTGACTAGTACGACTTTTATCAAGCTTGTTGGTGAGTCCTCCATTCCCGAGATGTTACTTATGATCTCTTGCTATGTATTAAGACTATCTCTCTTTGACTTATGTATTGACTATGAGGGTAAGCTCGGTTGCTTTGTCTTGGCCCCCTCTCTTATCTATGTAGTTGAGGTGTTGTTGGACATGCTATGTATTTATACTATGAGCTTTGACTCGATC
>DF359883.1:26509-39685 GCA_000787875.1 Solanum virginianum
ATCGAAGCACCCGAACAAACATTACTATGTCAGACTCAGGTTATAATCACTATTTCATTTACAAAAATTTTGGCAGGGTTTCCTCTGTTTTACTGACTACCCACCTGCAAACAGAAGATCCCAATAGATAGTACAAACATACAAACATACATATCTATATATATGCGGGGTGACAAGGTCACCGCTGCGGTTAAACCGCCCAACAAACACAGCACACATACATAGTATCCAAACTAACTGACATGTCTCACATACCCGGCATACAGACATAATATACACACTAACTGACTAATATGTCCCACACTCACAGGAGTCCACAGACCTCTATACAGACAAACCAAACCATAAGACAGGATAGGGCCCCGTTGTACCCACAAATGAAGGTAATACAGAGGACAGAAACAGCAAATATACCAAAAATGGCTTCGAAGTAAGGGAGCTCCTTAGACTGCAAACTGCAGTCCTAAGTTGGAGGCCCGCTACTCTGTGTGTCTGTACTTGTATGCAAACATAAGAAAAATATTACTTTTCATTTTCAAAATACCAAATGGATGTGTGACGGACGGGAACGATGGCGACCTCCAAACTCGCGCCATACCACAGCATCACACCAAAAGGTTCAAATCTCCAAAAAATCTCCGACACAGATCACATATGTGGGATAAGTGAGCCAACGTCCCTGAACTCAAATACCCTATAGTAAATATGGCATAAAGCCACCAAACCAAAGGCCCAATCTCACCATCTCCCCATTAAGCAAAATCGACCCTTGGACCGAGCCGACTCCGCTGTATCCAACCCATTTCAGAATGTCTGTGTGTCTATATATATTATAGCACGCATGATCATAATCGGCCCAGGAGCTGGTGAACGAGGTTATAATAGGAACGAATAGAGTCATGAGAGGTCATATGTGCAAAATCATCATCAAAATCTCAAAATAGAAAAAAAAATACTTATCTGATCTCTGAAAATAGATTAATAGGTATATCAAGTTACTTTAAAGTTATCAAAAATATGAAAACGCATTCATGTGAGGAGTCAAGGTAGTACTTGTACTAAATTCTTTCATCCTTCTCAAACTCTTCATATTCTTGTTATTAGAGAACTTTGAAGGTACAAAAGATTTAAGGATTTAGCTAACTAACCACAATAACGACTAAACATTAACCGAAGTCATACTTAGGCTTTTAGAACTTTTAGAAAGTATAATCCTTCACACATATCAAACAATCCATACCTTTGCAACTTACAAACTTACTAGGCTTTTCAGACGTAGGAATTAATATAGAACGGATTACCATTGGGAAAGGATCTTTCAAAAGTTGTTTATGAGATCACATAATTTCTCCAACTTGTAAGTGTCAATAATACAAAAGTCAAACCAAGACATGGTTACTAAAGTATACCAAG
Source organism: Solanum virginianum (assembly GCA_000787875.1). NCBI lineage: Eukaryota > Viridiplantae > Streptophyta > Magnoliopsida > Solanales > Solanaceae > Solanum > Solanum virginianum. Next base: position 27,923 of record DF359883.1, read on the forward strand.
GACAAACATGGATCTTATACATAGCTAGATTTCAAAAGTGGAGCTTGTTCAAAGTTGTTATTTAACAACCACATGCCAAAGTCTTAAATGCTTTACATACCTTGCTATCTTCGTCAAACTATCTCAAGTGTCAAGTAAATCCCAAATCACTCCTCCGAAAGTCTAATATCTACAATAAACATCATAGCATTCAAGATTAGTTATCATTCTTTATAGGCCTTAATCCCCAAGTTAATCTCAATTTTATAAAAATTTTGCCAGCACTTCCCCTTAAATTAGGCCATCCTGGGGCTCCATATTGGCCCCATTTTATCAACAACAACAACAACAACAGTCACACAATAAACAATGAACCATTCCAAGTTTCAAACTTCGCTAATTCGCTAACAAACTTCACTTCTCATGAAAACTGAAAATCAGGGGTAGCATACTGATTGTACACACACTTAACATGCCCAAACACCTCTACACACTTCTAGAATCAATTTACATCATTCAAACGTCAACCGAAAACTTATGACGTCAAAGCGCCACATTTCATTTTCTTACCAAACTGAAAATCTGGATAGCCTACAGTTTAAATACATAATTAACATACTCAATCACTTCTATACACTCCAAGAATCATAACACAACGCTCCAACACCCAACGTAAACTCCCAACTCTAAAACGCTACAATTTAGTACAATTAAAGACCCCAAATTTTCGGCCAACTTCAATCATACAATCAAAAAATTTCTAATACTACTTCCACTCCACAGAGCTCATTTCTATAATAAGTAAATACAATTACAAGATTCCAAGACAAAATAATTCATAAACCCAAAATTCCCAAAATTTCGAACCCTACTTATTCAATCTTAATCCACCTTAAACAAACAATTTTCATGTTTTTCTTTTCAATATAACACACCATAACACATAAACAATCTTTAAAATTAGCTAAAATTAGCATCAAATTAGAAGAAGGAGCAAAATTTGCAAATTTCCCAAATGTTACTGTAGCAACCCGAGAGGGTTGCTACTGTAGCACTCTTTCCCCATTTTTTTCTATGTCTTGAAAGAAGGAGAAATGTCCTTGTATGCATCATGCAATACATATATGTATATATATTTATAAAAACAAGACCCAAAGCAAAATATCTTGGTCCCTCATAAAACTTGGACCAACCAAATTGTAACACCATTCCAACTCTAGATATTTTTTCTTGTCTCAACATAATTTATGTATAACATGAATCAAAGAGTAATCTTGCATATGTGTATACATAATTATATATATATATACTCACACCTTCTTCAAATGTTTCACTAAAATTCTTAAAAGTACCCTTAAGTCCCGAATTTCCGTAATCGATCCAAAGTTTCACAACACGGGTTCTAACACATGAAGCTTGGAATGGGTCTTGAAATCCACAACTAGTTGTTGAATTTCCTTGAATTTGTATTAGAGATTTGATAGAGTCTCTCGGGAGAGTTTTAGAGTGTATTCCAATTGGGAGGAGTGAATTTCATCTTTAGGAATAAGATTTAGATCTTTAGGAAGTGTTAAGATAGCATAGGAATCCCCAAAAGACCAGTAGAAATGACTAGCTTTACGAAATGCCATTAATGAAATGGAATTTGGCATAAACCCGTACATACTCCTGCACATACGAGTTCTACAAAAATAGGCATAACGTTTTCATCCGAACTCTAAATAAGGTGAAACCAAGTGTGTTGGAAAGCTAATTCAAAGAGATTTAATTTGGAAGGTTGTGAAACACCTAGTTCTGTTTCTAGTAAGAGATATGTCTCTTTAAAGTTGACCCATCTATCGGTACTTGTGCAAAACTTAGCCAACGAAAATTCCTTCAAAATTGGCTTGATGTAGGGGACCCATGATGGTCTTAAATGGCATAAATAAGCTTGACTTAGATTTGAATAAGACCTCAAAGTTTGAATAAGTTCTGTCGTGATCCAGAAGTGAGTTTAGGACACTTGAATTGGGTGAAATATTTGTCTAAGTGTTAGAGATGGTTTTGGGGAAAGTCTTGTATGATATGAAGGTGAAATATGGCTAAGTATAGGTATTTTCATGTATGGGAAGACTTAGGTCCAAGACGCAATATCCTTGGACTGTACTAATAAAACTGGACACAAAATACACACTAGCGCACCCCAGCCGTGCCGCGCTAGGGGCACGCACCACGCACTATTTTTCGTAACTTTGAAATTTTTTATTTTTCTACGGTTGGTCTAAAATTTGGGTTAGATTCATTTCCCACTCAATTTTTCCCCTGAACAAGAATATGAAGTCAAATTTTCAATATCACCTAGGGATTTTGATATATATGGAAATTATAATTTCGGGCACTTTTGGGGTCGTTTCATAGTTCATGCCTAACATAAGAGGAAGAAGAGGCGACACACCCGAGGAACAATCAGCTCATGGTAAGCTCTGGGATGCTCTCACCTTGCTAGCTCAAGTTGTGGCTAATCAAGTCAACTAAAGGGCTCAGGCCCCTGATGCTCCTACTCTGGCATCTCGGGTGAGGGACTTTATGAGGATGAACCCACTAGAGTTCAATGGGTTTAAAGTGGATGAGGACCCTCAAAATTTTATTGATGTGGTATACAAAGTGTTAGCTATCATGGGTGTGAGGACAGAAAAGAAGGCGGAGTTGACGACTTACCAACTCAAGGGGTGGCTCAAATATGGTACACTCAATGAAAGGAGGAGAAGGGGAACAACAATGTGGTTCTATGGGAGGAGTTTAAGATGGTTTTCTTCAATAGGTTCTTCCCTCTTAAGCTTAGGCAGGCCAAAATGATTGAGTTTAGAAACTTGAAGCAAGGATCTATGATTGTGAGAGAGTATGCCCTCACATTCAACCAACTCTCAAAACATGCTTCATACTTGGTTGCCGACTCGAGGATTATAATGAATAAGTTTGTTATAGGTGTATCCGATTTAGTGAGTGAAGAATGCCATACCACCATGTTGATTAGTGACATGAATTTATCCCGCTTAATAACTTATGCAGAACAATTGGAGGGGGAGAAATTGAGGAAGTGAAGGGGTCATGAGGCCAAGAGGACCCATTTTGTGAGGCCAAGGGGTCATACCACAAGATGATTGATTGTCCACAAAATTGCAACAAGGGTAAGGATGTTCATCCTCAAGGCTGGGGAGCTAATGCAGTTTCTTTAGGTAGAGGAGGCAAAGAAGGTGGTTTCCCAAGGCACAATAGATTTTATGCTCTCCATGAAAGGAAAGGGGTTGATGAGATGCTCGATGTCATCATTGGTATCTTAAAAGTCTTTGATTTTGATGTGTATGCATTGATAGACCCAGGTGCCACTCTGTATGCATTGATAGACCCAGGTGCCACTCTTTCTTTTGTTACTCCTCTTATTGCCAAAAATTTTCATGTTGAGCCCGAATTGTTGTGTGAGTCTTATGAGGTATCTACTCCCATTGGTGCATCTATTATTTCTAGAAAGGTGTAGAGAAATTGTTCCATTTGTATCTTGCATAAAATATTGCCTTATGATCTTGTTAAGTTGGATATGATTGATTTTGATATCATTCTTGGGATGAATTGGTTGCATGCATATTATGCCTCTATTAATTTAGAACCTGTACGGTCAAATTCCAATTTCCAAATGAATCCATCCTTGAGTGAGAGAGTCATGATATGGTAGTCAAGGGTAGGTTTATCTCTTGCATTAAAGCCTTAAAGTTGATCTCTAAGGGGTGCCTTTTATCATCTTGTGAGGGTTAAGGATATTGAGTCCAAAATCCTCCCATAGAGTCAGTTCTGGTGGTAAATGAGTTTCCTTGATGTCTTTCCAAATGACCTTCCTGGTGTTTCTCCCGAAAGGGAAATAGACTTTGGTATAGACCTTCTTTCTGATGCTCAACCCATTTCTAATTCCCCTTACCGCATGGCCCTGGCGGAGTTAAAGAAGTTGAAGGAGCAATTAAGGAACTTGTTGGAGAAGAGTTTTATTAGGCTTAGTGAATCACCTAGGGGTACACCGATGTTGTTTGTAAAGAAGAAGGATGGGTCTCTTAGAATGTGTATTGACTACCGGCAACTTAATCGGGTTACCATCAAGAAAAAGCATCCTCTACCAAGGAAAGATGATTTGTTTGACAAACTTCAAGGGGCTAGCCACTTCTCTAAGATTGATCTTCAGTCTGAGTATCATCAAGTGAAGGTGAGGAGGTGTGACATTCCCAAGACGACCTTCTAGACTAGGTATTGGCATTATGAATTTGTGGTTATGTCTTTTGGGTTGACCAATGCACTAATTATCTTCATGGATATTATGAATAGGGTATTTAAACCCTACCTTGATTTTTTTGTGGTGGTTTTCATTAATGATATCTTGATCTATTCTCATAGTGAGGAGGAGCATGTGGCACATTTGATGGTAGTGCTACAAAGATTGAGGGAAGAGAAGTTATATGCTGAGTATGAGAAGTGTGAATTTGGTTGAAAGAGGTTGCCTTTTTAGGTCATGTGGTGTCGATCAGCGTTTCATCCTCCTCATCTTCTTCTTCATCTTCCTCATGTTCTTCTTCAGAGGGTCGAGTTTTTTGCTGTGTAGAGATGGATGGTATTAAGGTGGATCCTAAAAAGATGGATATGATTAGAAATTGGCCTAGACGATTGACCCCATCGGACATTAGAAGCTTCTTAGACTTAGCGGGTTACTATCGGAGGTTTGTGAATGGGTTCTCTTATATTGCCTCTCCTATGACTAAGTTGACTCAAAAGAAAGCTAAGTTTGTGTGGACTGATGAGTGTGAAAAGAGTTTCCAAACCTTGAAGGATAAGCATGTCTTTGCTCCTATCTTGTCTCTACCGGAAGGGTTAAAAGGTTTTATTGTGTATTGTGATGTCTCCCGGATTGGTTTCGATTGTGTTTTGATGCAAAACGGTAAGGTGATAGCCTATGCTTCTAGGCAACTCAAAGTGCATGAAAAGAATTTTCCTACTTATGATCTTGAATTGCCCGCCGTGGTTTTTGCTCTAAAAATTTGGTGTCATTATTTTTATGGGGTGAGTATTGATGTGTTCACCGATCATATGAGTCTCCAATGTGTGTTCACTCAAAAATATCTCAACTTGAGACAACGAAGGTGGTTAGAACGTCTTAAGGAATATGATATGAGTGTGCATTATCATCCCAATAAGGCTAATATTGTCTTGGATGCTTTGAGTAGGGTGTCTATGGGTAGCCTAGCTCATGTTGATGATGGGGGCAAAGAGGTGGCTAGAGAGGTCCATTGGTTGGCTAGATTGGGTGTTAGGTTGGAAGAGGTTGATAATGGTAGTATTGTGGTTGTTGATAGTTCAAAATCTTATTTTATTGATGAGGTAAAAGCAAAGCAAGATCTTGATCCCTCGTTGTAAGAATTGAAGGCTTTGGTGAAAGAGGGCAAGGTAGAGGTGTTCTCCCAAGGGGGAGATGGTGCCCTTAGGTACCAAGGTAGGTTATATGTGCCTTGTGTTGATGATTTGAGAAAGAAGATTCTTGATGAGGCTCATAATTCTTCCTATTCTATCCACCCTGGTTCTACCAAGATGTATAGAGATTTAAAGGATGTATTTTGGTGGGGAGGTAAGAAGAAAGACATTACCAAATTTGTATTCAGTTGTCATAGTTGCCAGCAAGTCAAAGCCGAACACCAAAGGTCGTTTGGCCTAATCCAATACATAAAGATCCCTACTTGGAAGTGAGAGGAACTTAACATGGATTTTGTGCGTGGGTTGCCTAATACTAGAAAGGTTTTGATTTTATTTGGGTTGTGGTTGATAGGATGACAAAGTCAGATCATTTCCAACCTGTTAAGACTACTTATAAGGCCGAAGACTATGCTAAATTATACATTCATGAGTTGGTGAGATTACATGGGGTGCCCTTGTCTATCATATTGAATCGTCGTGCTCAATTCACTTCACACTTTTGGAGGTCCTTCCAAAGAGGTCTTGGAACCAAGGTAAAGCTTAGTATGGCCTTTCATGCTTAAATGGATGGTTAAGCCAAAAGAACTATCCAAATTCTTGAGGACATGCTTAGAGCTTGTATTTTGGAGTTCAAGGGTAGTTGGGATGATCATCTTCCATTGATTGAGTTTACTTATAATAAATAGCTATCACTCTAGCATTAGTATGGCTCTTTTTGAGGCCCTCTATGGTAGACGTTATAGATCACCTGTTGGGTGTTCTAAAGTAGGAGAAATGGCTTTGTTGGGTCCAGATCTAGTTATGGAGGCTATGGAGAAGGTAAGGTTGATTAGAGAAAGGTTGAAAATATCCTAAAGTCGTCAAAAGTCTAATGCCGATATGACGAGAAGAGACCTTAAATTTAAAGTTGGTGATTGGGTCTATTTGAAGGTTTCACCCATGAAGGGTATGGTTCATTTTGGTAAGAAGGGTAAATTGAGTCCAAGATATGTGGGTCCCTATAGCGTGATAAGGAGGATTGGTAAGGTGGCCTATGAGTTGGAGTTGCCTAGTGAAATGGACTTAGTTCATCTGGTGTTTCATGTATCCATGTTAATGAAATGTGTGGGTGATCCGAATACTATTGTCCCATTGGATGTGGTGGGTTTTGTTGAAGACAACTTGACTTAGGAGGAAGCTCCAGTAGATATCTTGGATAGACAAGTGAAGAGGTTGAGGGACAAGGATGTTGCTTCCGTTAAGGTCCTTTGGAGGAATCAACAAGTCGATAGTGCTGTATGGGACGCCGAAGCAGATATACAAAAGTGATCTCCCTATCTCTTCCATTCTACTCAATCCTAAGGTACTAAATCTAAATCCTCTATGTGATTTCAAGTCCTATGTTTCAGCCCCTATGTCATTTGCATGCATTCATGTTTATATTGAAAAAGTTCATAGCGATTTTAACACTTATGTTGAGATTTTTTTAAAATGGTATTTAAGTGTATTGTTGCATTATTTTTGGGCTGATTTCTTCATGATTACTCTTGATTTTTGATACTCGTGTTGAGATTTCTGAAAATGGTGTTTAAATGAATTGTTACATTCATATGTTGCACTGAAATCATCTTGATTACTTCTCTTATGTATGTTTCTTTGACATTTGAGGACGAATGTTCCCAAGGGGGAGATATTGAAATGACCCCAAAAAGTGCCCGAAAATGTGTCTTGGAAGTACCAGAATCATAATTTTCATATATCTCGAAATTTGTCTGTGATATAAACAATTTGACTTCATATTCTTGATCAGGGGGCAAAATTAAGTAGAGAATAGTCTAACCCCAATTTTAGAGCAATCTAATCACAATTTCAATTTCTCAAAATTTCCTTATCTAGAATGAGTCTGCGCCCCTAGCGTGACGTAGCTAGGCACGGACTAGTGTTATTTTTGCCCAGTTATTTTTAGTTCAGTCCAAGTCTTTTGGATCTTAGGCCTAAGTCTTTCCATGCATGAAAATACCTATACTTAGCCATATTTCAAATTTATATCAGACAAGACATTCCCAAATACTCTCTCAAACACTTAGACAAATATTTTATTCAAAATTCAAGTGCCAAACCTCTTTACGGATCTTAAGGATTTCAATCAAGCTTCAAGTTCTCATCTCAATCTTCAAAAAGTAATTCTCAAAAGTCATGGTATGTGGTCTTAACCATTGGGTCCTTTCACCCATGGTGCCCAAGTTCCTTTTTACCTAAATTACATGTTTCTAAGTTGATCTTACTTATGGGTCTTCTTTTATGAATTTGACTAGGAACTATATTGGAGTTTTGTAAAAGTATGACTGTCTAAGCATGTTTTGAGCTATGAATCTTTCATCTATCTTGAGATTTGATAAACGGTTTTGATGTATATTGTATGAGGGTATTACCAAGTGTTAGTGGGTGGTTTTACATTGAATTTACTTGCATGATTTCACTCTTGAATTACATGGTTTTACACTAGCATTGTACACCCACCAAGTGTTTGATAAAATGTCCGATTAATGTATCTTGAGTTATTGAAGGCCTAATGCTTGGCATATGTGACTTTATGATGATGAAAGGGTGATATATATGTGTTGATTTCATGAAAAGTGTCCATTATGTTGTGAGTTAACCATAGGCAATTGAGGGGTGATACCTCAATCACCTCAGATAGGGGTGGTAAGTCATCAACCAATTGAGGGATTGGTACCTCAATCACTTCCGATAGAGGGTGGTCATGTTCGTTAACCAATTGAGGGGTTGTACCTTAGTCTCCTTGGATGGGGGTGGTAAGCCATCAACCAATTGAGGAATTGGTACCTCAATCACTTCTAGCAAAGGGTGGTCATGTTCGTCAACCAATTGAGGGGTTGGTACCTCAATCACTTCTAAGGCGTGGTCTACTTTAGATTCCAAGTACTAAGTTGCTTGGTCTATGATGATGGTCTATTCCTACACATGTAATATGTTCTATATATAACCATATTTACTTCAAGTATCATTCATGCATGTCATATCGCAATATGCTCATCTATTGCCTAATTAAGCATTTTGACTTTGTTGCCTATCTATTGTTGCATTGCATCCTACATACTTAGTACATTCAAATGTACTAACACATACTCTATACCTACTTGATGTTACCATGTAGGAATCGGAGCCCCACATGATCATCCTCCTCCTCCACATCGTCACGACCCAAGCCTAGGGCCTAGACGTGATTGGTGAATGGGGAACCTGAAGGGACCCTAAACAAGCCTCTTAGCATATCATACACACATCATTGGTCATGGAAGCAGGACAAAACAACAAGAGAGATACACACAAAGGGAATAGGGACTAAGAGAGAGAGCTTAATACTTTAATAACATCTAAAGGTTTAGAAATAAGGGTAAGGTACTAAGGGAAAGTTTGCATAACATCAAGACAAAGAGGCAAAAGAGTCAAGGCTCATAACATAGATACATAGCATGTCCAACAACACCTCTACTACGTAAATAAGAGTGGTGGCCAATATAAAGCAACCGGGCTCACCCTTATAGTTAACATAAGCAATAAAGAAGAGTGTCTCATTACATAATAAGAGAAACATAAACCAACATCCCTAGAATGGAGGATTCACCAACTAGCTTGAGTAGTACCAAACTAGGCATGTGGAGGAGGAGGATGATCAACTTGTGCTCCGATTCCTAGATGGTGATATCATGTTGGCAAGAGTATGCATTAGTATATTTGAATGTACTAAGTATGTAGGATACAATGCAACAAGATATAGGCATCATAATCTAAATGCTTAATAATAGGCAATAAGCATAATATAGCAATATAACATATATGATCAATGTTCAAGTAAAACATGCTTAACTAACTCATGCTTATATAGGATATCATATGTGTAGAAGAGACCAAGCTAGACTTCAAATGTACAAAGCCCTTGGTAGGTTTATGATGGTCTCACCCCATCACCATAGTGGTGTGGTACAAACCCCTTACATGGTTGATGATATCTCACCCTATCACCCTGGTGGCGAAGTGCAAACCCCTCACATAGGATTTATAGCTCAAAACATAGCAAAACAGTCACAACTTTACATAGCTTTAATCATAGTTCATAGACATGTCCATACTAGTAAACCCAATTGTAAAATCAACTTTAAATCATGCAAATTGAATAAAAAATAGATTAGGGCACTATGGGTGGAAGGACCTAATGGTTGAAACCTACATACCTTGACTTTTGAGAACCCTTGAAAATTGAAGATGAAGACTTGAAGTTTGAATGAAATCTTTGAAGAAATCATTAAGATTGGTCTTGAGTTTTGGGACTTGAATTTAGGGTGGAATATGAGTCTAAGTGTTTGAAAGGATATTGAGGAATGTTAAGGATGATATGAGGGTGAAATAAGGCTAAGTATATATATTTTCACGTTTGGGAACCCTTAGGCCCAAGACTTAAGAGTCTTGGACCGAAGTCAAAGATCACGATAATTTTAACACTAGTGCCTGTCGCGGAAGGAACGCGCACTTACACTATTTTTTAGCTCACTTTGAATATTTGAATTTTGCTATAGTTACTCTAAAATTCGATTTAGACCCATTTCCCACTCCATTTTGCCCCCTGAATAAGAATATGAAGTTGGATTTTTCAAATAACGCATGGATTTTGAGATATATGGAAATTACGATTTTAAGCACTTTCGAGGCACATTTTTGGGAACTTTTTCGGTCATTTCACACGTGGCTAGTGCGATATCTCTCAATGCAAGTTGGTAAGTCCTCAACTTCGAGGACATACTTCTCTTGATTTATGCTATGTATAGATTCTCTTTTCTTTATTGTGTGCTTTGACTTTGAGGGTGAGCCCAGTTGCTTGTCTTGGCCCCCGTTAAGTTCTATTGTTAGAGGTGTTATTGGACAAGTTATGTAATGATGCTATGAGCTTTGACTCTCTTGACTCTTTTGATGCTTTATGATATGAAAGATGTCTCATAGCCCATTTATCCCTATTTACTATCTCCTATTGTTATTTTATTGCTTCCATGACCAAGGATGTGTAATGATATGTTAAGTGGCTTGATTGGGGTCCCTTCGGGTTCCCATGCACCATGTCACATCTAGGCCCTAGGCTTTGGTCGTAACAAGTTGCATTTTTAGTTGATTCTGCATCATAGTTTGACTTTGGTCAACATTCGAAATTTAGAGACTCAAATCAAAATTTTGACAGTTACAGTAGTTCTAGGTGGTGAAACTAACACTAGAAATGGTCTCGCCATAATTTTAAGAGTTTTTTAGGGTAGTTTGGATATTTTTAGTTTTAACTAATTTCTTTGAGTTTTATTAGGTTTTGGGCCAAGGAGGCGTCAAACTCGAATTCCAATGTTTCCATCAAGTTTGGAACGTCGTTTCTGGTAGGGTTTCATGTTTGATTTGTATTCACAGGGTTCCAAATGAATCTTGAGAGTCTATTTTGTGAAACTTTCAACTGTGCAAATGCTTATATCTGGTGCTGCCCCATTTATACTCCGTGTTCACGGGCTAGGGACCCATGTTCATGGAGGTTTAGAAGTTGTACCCTCTGTGTTAGCAAACCCCAGATTTATGTTCGTAGTGTTTATTAGAGTGGAACCTCCTCGTTCACGGAGGGTTGGTTTTGGTGTGCTCTTCATTCGCATAGTGTTATTTTGCCTAAAATAGTTTATGTTTTTAAAGTGACAGGTTTCCTATTTTTCCACCATTTTTAATATTCCATGCTCCATTTTTTAGAGAACCTTTACACTACTAAAAAAACTGTGAATACTGACCTCAAATGGAAGTCGATAATTTCTGACTTCTGGAAGTCGGTATTGCTTAAGACAATAAAAAAATAAAAAAATTCAAGTAAATTGACTTCAAGAAATTGGTATTTTATGTAAAAATAAATGCGGAAAATAATATAGCGACCTTTAGAGGTCAAAACTATTCCCGAGAAAAACAAATACAAGAATAACTGACCTCTTGAGGTTGGTATTGAATTTAATAAATAAATAATAATATTTTATTTTATCTCAATTAAATATTAAATATTTTTAAGGATCTATTCTTATTTAAACCATCCTCCGGAGGACGGTAATGTATAAAATAACAAAAAAAGATAAATTTTTATACCGACTTTCAGAAGTAGGTATGTTTAAATTTTGTATAATTAAAATTACTTTTCATTAAAATATGTATATAGTGACTACAGGAAGTCAATATATTTTTTTGGTTAAATTATTTTACTAATACCAATCTCCAATGATCGGTAATGCGATAACA
>DF359883.1:41276-62312 GCA_000787875.1 Solanum virginianum
AAAAATAATGTAACAAATTCTAACAATCTGATTGCATGCATATATATATATATATATATATATTACATGCTTTTTTAGTAGTTCATGTGTCTACCTTGTTAGATTTTGAACTCCATTATTAAATATGATTTTAGTTTTGCCACTAAATTCAAGTACACATATCTTTTTAGTAGTTCATGCGTCTACATTTTTAGATTTTGAACTCCATTATTAAATTTGATTTTTGTTCAGCCACTACATTCAAGTATGAAATATGTTGATATACTTAGGATGTAATAAGTATAAACTACTATTACTATACTCGTTAAGTTATATATTTAACAAATTAAATCAAGTTCTATAAATATCAACCTCCGAGGATAATCGATGATATATTTGCCTATAATAATTTTATTGGAAAAGTATAAGTAAATGTAAATAACATATAAAAACAATTCTTTAAAATTTATCCCCCACTGATTGGTAAATTGAAAGTCTATATATATTCTTCACAATATCAACATCTTAAGGTTGGGTTCATTATATAATTCTATTTTAATTAATAAAGTTCCAGCTCAATAGATCGGAATATTTTAATTATTATTTTCGTTAAATAATATGAACTTCTTAAAGTCGGTAGCTTTTAGATATTTATTTTAATATTAATCGATAAAATTAATCTCAAGAGGTCGATTTTATAAAGTCTACCAAGTGGGGAGTTTTTTTTAAAGAATTACCGACTTCCATAAGTCGGTATAATTTTAGAAGGCCCGCCCCTTAGCTAAAGAATTTTCCTCCTTAGACAAATAATTTCCCTCTTTCTCTGAAAAAAGCCCTAAAAGACTTTGCTCTTTCTCTACAGTAAAATCAACCTCAAGAGGATCATTCACAGTGTTGAGGTAAAATCATCTTCTCTTTGTTTAATGGACCTCTAGTTCCTTTCTTTCTAGTTTGTATTATTTATTTTAAGCAGAAATAATGGAGCAGAGAGCACATATTAGGCTTTTATTATAAGCAGCAGTGAACCAAAGCCTTACTTCTCGCCCTTCCCTTCTCATGAACATTTGATTTTCAATTTTCAAGTCGGTGAACTGAAAAATTTGCTCTACGCAAGAGCTCCAGTGAACAAAAGTCTTTGCTTTTCAACTTTCAGGTTGGTTTCTTTGTTCCACTTTTCTTTCTTTTTATCTATTTTGCCAAGATGGATTTTGTATTTTGAATGTGTAATCCCTCTTAAAGTAACAAAACTTTATAAAATGATGAAGTCAGTTTAGGTAAAGAAAAAATTAGTAAATAGAAGGGCTTTTGCTCATATTAGGACTGCTTTTGAATCATTTTTCCCAAATAGCATATAAATAAATTGTTTGGGTTTAGACAATAGTATGGCTCCCAAGTACAATTGCAGTAATAACAATTTAAATTCACTATAATTTCTAGCTTACATATTTTATTTTATTTTATTGCAAAAATATTAAGTATGGGCTCTCGAGCATGAGAAACAAATTCAAGGAAACTTCAAGATGAAAACTAGAAAGGCACTTGCTAGCACGTTTTGTGATTGTCGGAGATACAATAGAATTCCTCGCTTTGTTACGCAAAAACTATGGGCCAAGTTGCTAGAACATTGGACACTAGTGAAAAATTTAAAATGAGAAGTAGCATTGGAAAAAAGGCTCATGCATCAGAGAAGGGCGGCTCTTTACACACTGATGGAGCCATTCGCTAGCTAACGAGAAAGCGTAGAATGGTGTATTTTCTTAAATTCAATAAAATAATTTTTTTTTCATTTTGATATGTAATTTTTGGAGATTAATGATCATATTTAATATATAATGTTTGTAGGAAAAAGAGTTGGGTAGACCAGTAGCTCAGGAAGAGGTATTTAAGGACACTCACATAAAGAAAACTACAAATACAGGAGAAGAAACATGGATTGAGATACGTGCTCAAGAGACATATGTAAGATTAACTTCATTCAATTTTTTCTTGTATATATGACATTTTTTCTAAGATTTCTTCATTTAAATGACATGAGAGGTTTATGCAAAAAGTTCAAGATTACCATAGCACTCTATCTCCTGGAAGTCAAGACACACCGCTTACACAAAAACTTACAAAGCAATTATGGCGAGAGAGTGTGGGTGAACCAGTTAGAGGGGTTGTCTATGGTTACGCAGAAAAGGCCTATCAAAAGAAAAAAAAAACTTGGTTTTGTTGTTCATCATCCTTAGACATTGATGGTGTGGATGGAGTGACAATGTCTAAAATGGAGGATAAGATATATTTACTTACTGCCAAGCTTGCTATAGCATCAGAAAGAGAGAAGAAGAGAGATGCCGAGCTTGCTGAAAGAGAAAGACAGAGAGACAAGAAGAATACAACAACAAAAAATGAAGAGGAAAAGAGATATGCAGCACTTCAGGCTCAATTGAAAGCTCTTTTTTATTCAGGGAAGATAATTCCTCCATGTGCTAGTGAGTCATTTGAGGAGAGAGATGGTTGTGAGGAGAGTGATGGCTGTGAGGAGTATTTATATCTATTAGACAATCATACTTTTATAGTTTCTATACTTTTTAAATTGTTTGATTATTTAGTTTATTTTGAATAAATTCAAATTTAATTTGAATTAGTTTAAGTTTACTTTAAACTAATGTAACGTAAATGTAGAAAATTATTGTGTTGATAGTTCTTTGGGTTGCTGTGATTGAAATATACAGGTGGATAACAAAAATTGCAGCATTGTGTTGCACATTATTTTGCAGAAAATCGACCACTGGAGGTCGGTATTAAAACAAAATAAAAAAAATAATACCGACCACTAGAGGTTAGTATTCAATCAAAATAAAAAGAATAATACCAACAACAGGATGTCAGTATTGATACAAAATTAAAAAAATAATACTGACCACTGGAGGTCAGTATTCAATCAAAATAAAAAAATACCGACATCAGGATGTTGGTATTGAAAAAAATAAAAAAATAGTACCGACCACTGAAAATTATTCAAAATAAAATAAAAAGAAATATTATCGAACATCGGAGGTCGATATTCAAATAAAATAAAAACATAATACCGACCACGGGTGATCTATATTCAAATAAAATTAAAAAATAATACCGACCACTTGAGGTCGATATTCAAATAAAATTAAAAAATAAAAAGAATAATACCGACCTTTGGATGTCAAAAATTAAATAAAAATAAAAAAATTATATTTATAATTTTCTGACTTAAATTAAAATCGACTTTCGAAAGTCAGTATATATCAACCTAGGGAGGTTGCTATTCAAAAGTTACCTAGCTTTTTTTGACCTTGGCTCAAAAGATGGTATTTTTGGCAATATCGACTTCCGAAAGTCAGTATTTAGTGGTCGGTATTTACATTTTTTTTAGTAGTGTTTAAGGTTTTTCAAGGTAAGCTCATTGGATAACTAATTTCTAACCTATTTCTTCAATTCCCATTGATTAATTTGTAATTTTAACTTAGAAATTGAGGTTTTTAATTGAAGAAGTTGGGGATTTTTTAGACTTTAATTTCTCATACTAAATTGGTGGTTGTGGCCTCCTTTTAACTACATTTCCATAATGGTTTTCATCGTTGAAATTCCTATTACACGAGGAATATTTTCATGTATTAATTTTTAGATTTTGGGCACTCATTTCGGCATGAGATTTTTGATCATTTTATCCTTTTTCATTCAAACTGCTTAATTTTAGTGTCATTAGTTTTGTAATGTAGTTATGATGCTATATTTAACTAGGTTGTGGTGATTTCGAGTACTGTAGAAAGGGAAAAACCATGGATTTGACTTGATTTGAGACTTCTACTAAAGCAAGTGGACTTCTAACCTTTTGTTAAGTATGATTGAACCCTGTATGCTCCTAAGTGTGTGGAATTAAGTGATTTAGGACATGAATTGGGGATACAATTGTAATATCATAGGCTTTGATCATGAAATTTTGGATTGGGTAGTTGTGTATGTTGTATAATCATGACTTGTGAATTAATTGTGGATTCATGACATATGTGATCTTGTGAACTATGTGATATTGATATTGCAATGGTACCGATTTAAGATTTTATTTATGTTGTTGAGATTGTGATGACATTGAGATTGTGATGATATTGAATTTGTAATGATATTGAGATTGTGTATATTGTATACACTATTACTTGTGCATTGATACTTGTGACGACTATGAAACGACCCCAAAAAGTGCTCAAAAATATGCCTCGGAGGTGTCCAAAATCGTAATTTCCATATATCACAAAATTCGTGCGTGATATTAAAAATTCGACTTCATATTCTTGTTCAGGGGGTCAAAATTAGGAGAAAAGGGTCTAACTCCAATTTTAGAGCAAACGAATGGCAATTTCAAGTTTCCAAAATTTTGATTTCCAAAATCGATCTGCGACAGTGCTGCAATGCACAGTTTTTGTGGACCAGTGTAAATCTGTCCTTCACGATAGGTCCATGTCACGGGCCAAACACAGACCTGTGTAAATTTTGCCTAGTTATTTTTTGTTGCCGTCCAAGACTTTTAAGTCTTGGGCCTAAGTGTTCCCAAACGTAAAAGTACCTATACTTAGCCATTTTCACTCTCATGTCATTCAAAACATTCCCCAATACTCACCAAAACACTTAGCCAATATTTCATCTCCTAAATTCAAGTCTTAAACCCTCATCTGGATTTCAAGGTTCTCATTCAAGCTTCCAATCTCCATCTTCAATCTTCACCAAGTTTATCGCCAAAACTAAGGTACGTGAGTTTCTTTCATGGGTTCCTTCCGCCCATGATGCCCAAGCTTCCCTTTTGAAATGATCCCAAAAAGTGCCCGAAAATGTGCCTTAGAAGTGCCAGAAATCGTAATTTCCATATATCTAAAAATTCATTCATTATTTCAAAAATCCAACTTCATATTCTTGTTCAGGGGGAAAATTGAGTGGGAAATGGGTGTAACCCAAATTTTAGGGCAACCGTATCAAAATCCAAAAATTGCAAAAATGCAATTTACGAGGGTTAACTTTAAAGTGGCATATCTCTTAGAATACAAAGAACTGGGTGGCCAATGACCTACCAAATGAAAGCTCTTTGAATTAGTTTTCAAACACACTTGGTTTCACTTCATTTTGAGTTTGGAAAAAGAATTTATGCCCATTTTTGTAGAACTCATATGTGCAAAAATGCAAATTCTAGTGAGTAATCCACGACGCAGAGTAGTGTTATTTTTGTCCTATTTTTTTCATTTCGGTCCAAGACTTTCAAGTCTTGGGTCTAAGGGTTCCCATACTTGAAAATACCTATAATTAGTCTTATTTCACCTTCATATCATCCTAAACATTCCCCAACACTCACTCAAACACTTAGACAAACATTTCTCTCAAGATTCAAGTCCCAAAACCTCTTCTAGATCCAAGGATTTCCTTCAAGCTTCAAGCCTCCATTTTCAATCTTCATCGAGAGTTTCCTCAAAGCTAAGGTATGTGGGTTTTAACCATTGTATTCTTTCACCCATGGTGCCCTAACCTTCTTTTTACTCAATTTGCATGATTTAAAATTGATTTTATAAATAGGTTTACTAGTATGAATTTGTCTATGAACTATGTTAAAGCTATATGAATTTGTGACTATTTGGCTATATTTTGAGCTATAAATCTTGGATCTATTGTAAGATTTGAGAAGGGATTTTGATGTATATTGCTTGAGGGTGTTGCAAGGTGTTGATTGATGGTTTTACAATGGATTTCCTTACATGATTTCACTCTTGAATTGCATGATTTTACACTAGCATTACACATCCACCAAGTGTTTGATAAAATGCCTTTAAGGATTCTTTAAGTTTTGATTATCTATTGGTTGATTTATGATCCAAGTGACTCTATGATGATAATGAGCTTTCTAAAGATATGTTTAACTCATGAAAATGTTGATGATGTTGTAAAGTTGGGTTTAAGCCCTTTCTTAAAGATTTTACCTCGTGTGAGCCCTTTAATGTTGATGTTGATGCAAGAGTAATGTTTGATAATGAACTATTCTTATGTTTGAAGTTAGGCTCACTATTAGAGGTCAAGGATGTTTTAGAGCTACTCGTGTCATGATTCTATGTTTCTCATAAGTTACTAAAGTATGATTACTATAAGCATTCTGTCGGATTAAACTTAGCACCGATGGATGGAGGGTTCGCTCTCTTTCCTTGAATGTGCCACCATCGGAATATGTTATATTCTTGCAATACTAGTGGATCCACTTAGTACACTTTCTCTTGAGGTTTTTCCCATGTTAGGGTTGTAGGGAAATGGGGCATAAGGTGATAGATTACCCTCGAAACTGTAACAAGGGCAAGAAGGTTCATCTATAAGGTGCTAATGTGGTTCCATTGGGGAGAGGTGGCTGACAAGATAGTGCCCCGGGTCATGTTCCTGTAAGGAAGGTTACTTCATACGAAATTGGGTCATGTTCTCTTAAGTTTTAAGTATGATTTACCTTGGCAAGTAGACCACCTCTTTACTAGTGAGGGGTAATTATCGAGATTCCAAGTTGTAGCTCGCTTGGTCTTATTCTATGTTTATTGGAGTCTCTTCCCACACTTATGTACTATGTTTTATGCAATTAGAATGACTTACAAGCATGTTTTACTTCAAGCATTGATCATGTATGCCATATTGTTATTATGCGAATCCATTACTTATAATTATGCATTTTCATTATGATGTCTATCTTTTATTGCATTGCATCCCACATACTTAGTACATTCAAATATATTAATGCATACTCTATGTCTACATGATGTCACCAAATAGGAACCGGTGCCTTTATTGATTTTCCTCCTTGTGGCTAGATGGATTGTTAAGTTATCATTTGGTGGGTCCTCATGTCCGGGGACAATATCTATCCTCTATCATTCTTATGTTTCAATATATCTTGTATATTTGGATTACCTATTGTCATTGCTATAAGAGTGAGCTCGATTGCTTTTGTTGGACCATTCTAAGTATCTATGTTTAGAGGTGTTATTGGACAAGTTGTGTATTATGCTTGAGCTTGACTCATCTATGATATTTAAGTATTACTTCCTCTTTCTCTCTCGCTCCATTAGTCCCAATTCCCCTTGTTTATGTTGTCTCTTATTGTCATTTTTAATTGCTTTCGTGACCAAGAATGTGTAATGATATGCTATGAGGCTTATCTGGGGTTCCTTTGGGTTCCCCATTTACTGGTCACGTCTAGGTCCTAGGCTTTGGTCGTGACACCTTTCCTTAAAATTACATGATTTAAAGTTGATTTATAAATGGATCTTATCTATTATGAAAATTATTGCACACTATGTTAAAGCTTCATGAAATTGTGACTGTTTTACCATATTTTGGGCTATGAATCTAAGGTCTATTGAAAGATTTGATGAAGGGTTTTGATGTATATTGCTTCAGAGTGTTACCAAGTATCTATTTAAGGTTTTACAATAAATTTACTAGCATGATTTTACTCTTGAATTGCATGGTTTTACACTAGCACTACACACCCTCTAGGTGTTTGATAAAATCTCCGGCTATTTCTAGTATGATTTCACTCTTGAATTGCATGGTTTTACACTAGCTCTACATACCCTCTAAGCGTTTGATAAAATGTTCGGTTATGGTTTCTTGAGGAATTGAAGGTCCAATGCATGTCTTATGAGTTGAATGACTATATGATGATTATATGATGATGAAATGATGTGAAGGTAATATATGTATACGATGACTATATGATGTTGAAAGGAATGTGTGAATATGATAATTATATGATGATGAGAAGGATGTATGGCTAAGATTACTATATGATAATAGGAGGAATGTATATGTGATATTATCTCGATAGTGTTGGGGATAATCAAACCTAGCTCGGGGGGTTATAGGCTCGGGTAACCTATTGATGGGGTTGGTACTTTAATCGTCTAGCTTGGGGGGTGATAGGCCTGGGTAACCATGTTAGGGGTTGGTACCCATCAACCTTGTTAGGGGGTTTGTACTCCATCAACCCATTGGGGGGTTCGTATTCCATCAACCATGTTGGGGGTTTGTACCCATCAACCTATTGGAGGGGTTTGTACTCCAAAGACCTCATGAAGGGGTGTGTACCTCATGTGCCTCTCCAAGCGGGTGATAGGCCTTGGATTTCACTAAGAATGGTCATTCCCTACACATGTGTTATGTACTATGATAGTATAATTTACTTCAAGCATCTTCCATTCATGTCATATTATTATATGTTTATCTATTGCCTAATTAAGTATTTTGATTATGATGCCTATCTATTCTTGCATTGTATCCTACATATTAGTACATTCAAACGTACTAACGCATACTTTATGCCTACATGATAGGGCATAAGGCAATAGATTATCCTCGAAATCGCAATAAGGGTAAGGAGGTTCATCCACAAAGGTGCTAATGTGGTTCCATTGGGGAGAGGTGGCTGACAAGATGGTGCCCCAAGGCATAATCGATTTTATGCCTTTCATGGGAGGCAAGAGGTTGATGAGATGCCCGATGTCATTACCAATATATTGAGAATCTTTGACATTGAGTTGTATACATTGATTGATCCAGGTGCTACTTTTTCTTTTGTTATCCCCTTTATTGCCAAAAAGTTCCATGTGGAGCCCGAATTATTGCATGAGTCATATGAGGTGTCTACTCCTATTAGTGTATCTATTGTTTCTAGAAAGGTCTATAGAAGTTATCCTATTTGTATCTTGCATAAAATATTGCCATGTGATCTTGTTGAGCTTGATATGGTCGATTAGTTACATGTATACTATGCTTCTGTTGATTATAGAACCCGAGCGTCAAGTTCTAATTCCCAAATGAACCCATCATTGAGCGGGAGAGTCAAAATGTGGTGGTCAACGGTAGATTCATCTCTTGCATTAAAGCCCATAAGTTGATCTCTAAGGGTTGTCATTACCATCTTGTAAGTATTAGGGATGTGGTGTCCAAGGTCCTTCCCATAGAGTCAGTTTCGGTTGTAAATAAGTTTCTTGATGTCTTTCCAAATAACATTTCCGGTGTTCCTCCCGAAAGGGGAATAGACTTTGGTATCTCCTCCCTGATACTCAACTTATTTCCATTCCTCCTTACCGTATGGCCCCAGCAGAGTTGAAGGAACAATTGAAAGATTTGATAGAGAAAAGTTTTATTAGGCCTAGCCAATCCCCTTGGAGTGCCCCGGTGTTGTTTGTGAAAAAAAAGGATGGGTCTCTTAGAATGTGTATTGACTACCGATAACTCAATAAGGTCACCATCAAGAATATGTATCCTCTTCCAAGAATTAATGATTTATTTGACCAATTGCAAGGGGCTGCCACTTCTCTAAGATTGATCTTCGGTCCAGGTATCACCAAGTGAAGGTGAGGGACCGTGAGATTCCCAAGACAGCCTTCCAGACTAGGTATGGGCATTATAAATTTATGGTTATGTCTTTTGGGTTGACCAATGCACCCACCGGCCATCTTCATGGACCTTATGAATAGGGTCTTTAAACCCTACCTTAATTCCTTGGTTGTGATCTTTATTGATGATATTTTGATCTATTCACATAGTGAGGAGGAATATATGGGCCATTCGAGAGTTGTGTTGCAAAGCCTGAGGGAGGAGAAATTGTATGCTAAATATGAAAAGTGTGAATTTTGGTTGAAGGAGGTTGTCTTCTTAGGTCATGTGGTATCGGGGATGGTATTAAGGTATATCCTAAAAAGACTGATGTGATTAGAAATTGGTCTAGACCATTGACCCCATCGGATATTAGGAGGTTCTTGGGCTTAGCAAGTTACTATTGGAGGTTTCTGAGTGAGTTCTCTTCTATTGCTTCTCCTATGACAAAATTAATTCAAAAGAAGGCTAAGTTTGTGTGGACCGATGAATATGAAAAAAACTTCCAAACCTTCAAAGATAAGCCTTTGTCCGCTCCTATATTGTCACTACCGGATGGGCTTGAGGGATTTGTTGTGTATTTATGATATTAGAACTTCTTAAGGACTATGATATGAGTGTGCATTACCATCCCGATAAGGTAAATGTGGTGGCGGATGCTTTGAATAGGGTATCTATGGGTAGCCTAGCTAATGTTGATGGTGGTGATAAGGAGATGGCTAGGGAGGTGCATCAATTGGCTAGATTGGGAGTTAGGTTGGAAGAGGTTGGCAATGGTATTGTTGTTGTTGATGGTTCTAAGTCTTCCTTGGTTGATGAGGTGAAAGAAAAACAAGATCTTAATTTCTCCTTGATAGAATTGAAGGCCTTGGTGAAAGAGGGCAAGGTGGATGTTTTCTCCCAAGGGGGAGATGGTGCCCTTAGGTACCAAGATAGGTTGTGTGTTCCTTGTGTTGATGGTTTGAGGGAGAAACTCCTTGATAAGGTCCATAACTCTTTTTATTCTATCCACCCCAGTTTCACTAAAATGTATAAAGACTTGAAGGATGTGTATTGGTGGGGAGGCATGAAGAAGGACATTGCCAAATTCATTTCGGGTTGCCATAGTTGTCAACAAGTTAAGGCCGAACATCAAAGGTTGGGTGGCCAAACCCAAGACATAGAGGTTCTTACTTGGAAGTGGGAAGAGATTAGTATGGATTTTGTGGTTAGGTTGCCTAAGACTAGAAAAGTTTTGATTCCATTTGGATTGTGGTTGATAGGATAACAAAATCGGCTCACTTTCCACCTGTTAAGACCACATATGGGGCTGAAGATTATGCAAGTTTATACATTCATGACTTGGTAAGGTTGCATGGGGTTCCCTTGTCCATCATATTAGATCGTGGTGCTCAATTTACTTCACACTTTTGGAGGTCCTTCCAAAGGGGTCTTGGTACTAGAGTTAAGCTTTATATGACCTTCCACCCTTAAATTGATGGTCAAGCCAAGAGTACCATCCAAACCCTTCAGTATATTCTTAGAGCATGTGTGTTGGAGTTTAAAGGTAGTTGGGATGATCATCTTCCGTTGATTAAGTTTGCCGACAACAATAGCTATCATACTAGCATCAGTATGGCTCCTTTTGAGGCTCTCTATGGGAGGCATTTTAGATCCCCAGTTGGTTGGATTGATGTTGGTGAGGTCACTTTTTTGGGACCAGATCTGGTTATGGAGGCTTTTGAGAAGGTTAGGATGATTAGAGAAAGGTTGAAGACGGCCTAAAGTCGTCAAAAATCCTATGCCGATGTGAGAAGAAGAGACCTTGAATTCAAAGTTGGTGTTTGGGTCTACCTAAAGGTTTCACCCATGAAGGGTGTGGTCTATTTTAGTAAGAAGGGCAAGTTGAGCACAAGATGTATTGGTCCTTATGAGGTCATGAGGAGGGTTGGCAAGATAGCTTATGAGTTGAGATTGCCTAGTGAAATAGATTTGGTTCACCCAATGTTCCATGGGGAGAGTGGGTAAAGTTGCTTATACATTAGAGTTGCCTATGGAGATGAAAATGGTTCATCCGATCTTGCATATATCTATGTTGAGAAAGTGTATGGGTGATAAAGTGTTGTAGTGCCCTTGGATGTTGTGGGTGTTGTAGAAGATAATTTGACCTGTAAAGGGGTCCCGGTGGAGATCTTTGATAGACAAGTGAAGAGGTTGAGAAACAAAGAGGTGGCTTCCATTAAGGTCCTATAGAGGAATCAATAAGTTGAAAGTGCAACTTGGGAGGCCGAAGAAAACATGCTAAAGCAATATTCTTACATTTTCAACTCCAGTCAAGCCTAAGATATTGATCTAATCCCTTTATATGATCTCAGGTCTTAAGTTCAGCCCCATGTCATTGCATGTTCATGTTTAAATTGACAAGTTCATGATGATTTTACACTTATAATGAGATTTTTTTTTTGAAATGATGCTTAAGTGCATTGTTGCATCTCTATGTGGGATGAAAGTGTCATGTTTGTGTCTCTCATGTATGTTTCTTTTACATTTGGGGATGAATGTTCCAAAGGGGGAGATATTGAAACGACCCCAAAAAATGCCCAAAATCATAATTTCTATATATCTCAAAATTCGTGTGTGATATGGAAAATCCAACTTCATATTCTTATTTAGGGTGTCAACATTAGGGTAAAAGGTCAAACCCCAATTTTAGAGCAAACAAATGGCAATTTCAAGTTTCCAAAATTTTGATTTCCAGAATCAATTCGCGACAGTGCTGCAACGCGCAACTGTCACAGACTAGTGTAAATTTGTCCTCCATGATAGGTCCGCGTCACGGACTAGATGCGGACCTATGTAAATTTTGCCCAATTATTTTTTCTTGTTGTCCAAGACTTTTAAGTATTGGGCCTAAGTATTCCCAAACGTGAAAATATATATACTTAGCCATTTTTCACCCTCATAACATTCTGAATGTTCACTAATACTCATCAAAACACTTAGCCAATATTTCATCTCCTAAATTCAAGTCTCAAACCCTCATTCGAATTTCAAGGTTCTCATTCAAGTTTCAAGTCTCCATCTCCAATCTTCACCAAGTTCATCTCCAAAGCTAAGGGATGTGGGTTTCCTTCGTGGGTTCCTTCCACCCATGATGTACAAGTTTCCCTTTCCTCAAAATTGCATGATATAAAGTTGATTTACAAATGGGTCTTATCTATTATGAAAATTATTGCACATTATGTTAAGCTTCATGAAATTGTGATTGTTTTACCATATTTTAGGCTATGAATCCAAGGTCTATTGAAAGATTTGATGAAAAATTTTGATGTATATTGCTTCAGGGTGTTACCAAGTATCTATTGAAGGTTTTGCAATGAATTTACTAGCATGATTTCACTATTGAATTGCATGGTTTTACACTACCACTACACACCCTCTAGGTGTTTGATGAAATGTCAGGCTAGGGTTTCTTGAGGAATTAAAGGTCCAATGTATATCTTATGAGTTTAATGACTATATGATAATTGTATGATAATTATATGATGATGAAATGCTGATGAAGGTAATGTATGTATACGATGACTATATGATGATGAAAGAAATGTGCGAATATGATGATGAGAAGGATGTCTGGTTAAGATGACTATCTGATAATGGGAGGAATGTATATGTGTATATCTAATATTATCTTGATAGTGTTGGAGATGACCAAGCCTAGCTCAGGGGTTTATAGGCTTGATTAACCTATTGATGGGGTTGGTACTTCAATCACCTAGCTCGAGGGGTGGTAGGCCCAAGCAACCATACCCATCAACCTTGTTGAGGGGTTTATACTCCATCAACCATGTTGGGGGTTTGTACCCATCAACCCATTAGGGGGGTTTGTACTCCAACAACCTTATAAAGGGGTTCGTACCTCATGCGCCTCTTCAAGCGGTGATACACCTTGGATTGCACTAAGAATGGCCACTCCCTACACATGTGTTATGTACTATGATAGTGTGATTTTATTGTTATATGCTCATCTATTGCCTAATTATGTGTTTTGATTATGATGCCTATACATTGTTTCATTTCCTCCTACATATTTACATTCAAACGTACTAACACATACTTTATGCCTACATAATGTCACCATGTAGGAACCGGAGTCCCACTTGAGCATCCTTCTCCATATGGCTAGTACGACTTTGCTCAAGCTTGTAGATGAGTCCTCCATTCCGGGGATGTTACTTATGATCTCTTGCTTTGCATTAAGACTATTTCTCTTTGACTTATGTATTAACAGTGAGGGTGAGCTTGGTTGCTTTATCTTGGTCCCCGCTCTTATCGTATGTAGTAGAGGTGTTGTTGGACATGTTGCTTATCTATATTAAGAGCTTTGACTCCTTTTGAATCTTTATGTTAATGTTATGAAGTTGTCCCTTAGCACCGTTTATCCTAATTTACTACTTCTTGTTGTATTTCATTGCTTCCATGACCAAAGATATGTAATGATATGCTATGAGGCTTGCTCAGGGTCCCTTTAGGTTGCCCATGCGCCATGTCACGTCTAGGCCCTAGGCTTGGGTCGTGACAGACTATGATCGAGAGATGTGCAAGGTAACATGTGGGTTAGTGGTCGACGTCCTACTGGACTATAATTAGTCAAGCTTTTGTCAGTGAGATGAGGTAATATTCTAGCTAATGATATGGCCCAGGTTTCTTCCAGTCGAGTGAGCATTGGCTGAGGTCTTTGGCGATAATGTTCATGGATACATGGTTCATCTATAGCTCCCATAGATTCTAGCCTGAGTTTATCAGCGGATGTGTATCAGAGGACAAACATGTATTGTCACAACCCAACCTATGGGCCGTGACTGGTA
Organism: Solanum virginianum; assembly: GCA_000787875.1. NCBI lineage: Eukaryota > Viridiplantae > Streptophyta > Magnoliopsida > Solanales > Solanaceae > Solanum > Solanum virginianum. Next base: position 55,517 of record DF359883.1, read on the forward strand.
CCCGAGTAGGGCACCCGGACCAAATTAGCAAACTAAACTCAAATGATAGTTACTATTCATTTATTAAAAATTTTGGCAGAGTTTCCTCTGTTTTACTGACTAACCACCTGAAATCAGAAAATTTCCAGCGAACAGTCCAGACATACACAGACATAAGTACATATACGCGGGCTAACAAGGTCACCGCTACGGTTAAACCGCTCTCAAACACAACATACGTACATGATTCTCAGACTGACAGACATATCCAACATACCCAGCTAAAGTATAAATTATACAAACTGGCTAACAAGCCCCAAACTCAGCATAAATACAGAATATACAGACTAACTGACCAGCATACCCACAGGGGTCCACAGACCTCTAAAACAAACAAACTGCAAACGAACTAAATCATGTGACAGGACAAGGCCCACGTCGTACCCTCAAATATACAGAATATAACAATAAAGTAATGTGTATACCAAAAGCGGTTCCGAAGCAAAGGAGCTCTCCAACTGGAAACAGATGTCCTAAACTGGTGGCCCGCTAACCCATGCGTCAGTACCTGCGGGCATGAAGCACAGCCCCCGAAGAAAGGGGGTCAGTACGAAGGACGTACCGAATATGTAAAGAAGAGGGTACACATGTATACAAAGATGCAACCACATAAAATATGGATAGCAGGAATGTTTAAATAATTTTCAAAAAGCATTAATGAAAAAGATGAACACACCTTGTTTTAATATTATTAATTCATTACTAGTAGTAGCATTTTTTATTCTTTCCTTAGTCAATTCTATGTGGATAAGCATGTCTTGCAATTATTTCAGAGTCAAGCATGGAGCAATATTGCAAATTAGTTGGGAAAAAATATACAGAGCACGCGTGTAGCAGATGTAGCGGAATAAGCAACTATATACCAGCTGTTAATTTGGAATAAGTTAGCGATGAGCATAACGCAGTACAAGATATCATCCATATTACTACATGATGAACTCTTGAATTTGGAATAAGTTAGCGATGAGCATAACACAGTACAAGATATCATCCATATTACTACATGATGAATTCTTGAAGAAATTAACTCTTGGAAAGACAAGGAGACAAAGACAAATCATAAGAAGACAAAGACAAAGAGATAAAGACAAATCATAAGGACACAAAAACAAAGAGATAAGGACAACTCACAAAAAGACGAAAGACATGGCAATCTGTCTACAAATGCCACGGAATGAATAATGTAAAATACGTGTAGATTTATGTGAAATACATAATTGGACAATATTCCTACTTAAATCGGAGCAAGAGTCGATGACGAAAGCTATCAGAAAAGGAATCCTGCTATCCATATTTTATGTGGTTTACTTATGATAATTTATTATTAACCAAGGTATTCATTTTATTATCAGTGACACATGTATATAAAAAAAATACACGTATGTAGATACGTTTGAAAGAAAAATACACGTATGTAGATATGTGTCAACTTGTAGTCCTTAGTTTAGGAATATAAATAGATACTTAGAAAAAATAGAGGAGCAGGCGGTATCAATCCCTGAAAAACCCATACTCTTGTACAAAAAAAAAATCCATCAATAAAATTACTCTTGAATTCCAAGCTAGGGAACAACAATTAGAAAGCACAAATCTACATAAAGAGGTATATCTTTTTATAATTATGCTTAGCTAAATTATTTAATAAAAACATATGAAAATTATGATGGACTAAAAATAAAAATAGTATTTTCAAACTTAGGACGAAAATATAAAAAAATAGGAGATCAATTATATTTAATGCTAACGAACTTTATTATTTAGCAAAACTAAAAATAAGGACTGCACACTTATTCCAAACTTGACATACTCAAGAACTTCTATATACCCCAAGAACCACAACACAACACTCTAACGCTCAACATAAACTCCTAGCGTCAAAACGCTAAAATTCTTTACTACAACAACTCAATTTCGACCAAACCAATCAAGAATGTGTACCAACCATTTCTAATGCTCCTTTCGCCCCACAAGAATCATTTTCAAGCTAATTAAACCCTCACACATGAATTTAAAACAATAAAATCATATTTACATTCATACATTCCAATTCGAACTCAACATCTCATAAAGTCAAAACTACTTCATTCAAGCCACTTTTCTTGGTTATTCTACTCATTTAACAATCCTCAACTCATTTACAAGCTCAAATTTAACTTACAAGAAGAGAAAATACACTTACCCTTACAAGCCCTTCACAATTTTAAAACCTTATTTGCCGATTTCCATGCATTTTCTTGACGAATTAATGCTTCTACAATGTTTGGGGGATCCAATACACTAGGCTTGAAGCTTTGAATTTGAAGAAGAAGCAAAATTGCAAATATTTTTTCGGAGTTATTGTAGCAAGTACTGTAGCAACCCGTAGGGGTTGCTACTATTCACCCAAACTCCCATTTTTATTAAGTGTTGGGATGGAGGAAATGTTCTTGTACATTCTAATACAAATATGTATGTATATATAATAACAACAAGGGAAATATCTAGGTCCCACAAGCAAATAAAATCCAATTCCAAATTACCACATACCCCTCTTCTAGAAATTGGTAGTTCTTGAGAACAAATAAAAATATATTCTTGACTAATGTTTAAAAGCTTGAACATATATAAATATACTCACACTTAAGCTTATAGACATAAGTATATTTACAACATTATCATCTTATTCCAAAATTTCTAGAATGAACACATAAATTCTAAATTTTTCAAAAATTGTAACATTGGTCCCAATGTACCAAAGTATGGGTTCTAACATGTATCACGATTATTTGACATTGCATCGTATTATTTACCATTCATGGCATAAACTTCATCTCATATCACTCTTTCTTTGATATCGTTATATGTATTGCGTGTGAAATGGTGAATAAGCTGAAACTATTCATGTTACTGAAGATCTATTATGCTATTAACCTTTGAGTATCAGTTGGATATTTTGGGATACTATTATATGAGAAGTGTATATATGCCCATGTATATTGTGTTGTACTAGGACTTTTCTAGGTGTAGGTTTATAGTTTGGTGGTATATGGTTTGGTAGATAGGAGTACTTGTTCTTTATTGCTTTACTTTATGTTGTTTGCTACTCACCCCTTGCTACATTTTTTGTAGGTTGTGAGCCCGATCCATTTTGCTAGACTTGTTTATTATATGATTGAGCTTCCGAATCACTTGAGTGGTAGCTTCTTGTCTCTTTGGCAGGCCTTTGAGGATTTTATTTTATGTTTCATTCTATTTGAGAACTAGACATTGAGACTTGCATTATTATTTAATTATGCTTATCATTAGAGGCTTGTACATGTGACACTAAGTCTGGAATGGTTGTAGTTTTGTTTTCCCTATACTTATTAATTATATCCATCTAATTTATCTTTCGCTTTTGTTATCGTATTAGATGTTGAATTTTGGGCTGAGTTGCCTTGGTGGGTTAGGTGAGTGCCATCACAATCGAATTTTAGATCATGACAATTTGGTATCATAGCCCTATATTCATAGGTCTCACGTATGTATAAGCCTAGTCTAGTAAAGTCTTGAGGATCAGTGTGGAGAGGTTTGTTACTTATCCTTGAGAGGCTACTAAAACTATTAGGAAATTCTCTTTTGATTCTTTCTAATCAATTCATCCATGGATTTTTGTTGAAGTGTTAAGTAGGCATATGTCCTTTTGGTATATGGTGAGGACTAGAGCTACAATGGCTATCAGATGGGGGGAGGCAGCCCCTGAGATTGATATTACTACCTCAGCTAAGGGTAAAGGCTGAGCCAGAGTTGAGGCTAAGGAAGGGCTGGGGCCGGGGCTGAAGAGCAGTATCATTAGATATTATGAGTGAGGTACCTCCCCTGAGCCAGTGATGAAGCTTAGAGAGGAGCAGGATCCTCTTAAGTATGCTACAACACCACTACTATAGGATATGCTTCTAAGGGTTTTGGGTGAGTTGGAGACCATAGGGCAGGCAAGTAGCCCAGCTGATACATTAGGTACTTCACAGACATAAGTTATGGTTTATTCTATAGATCAGCAGCAAGACCATATGGCGTAGGTACAGGTGGAGCAGCCACTAATAGTCCCTATTGTGGAGATCCCTCTGGCAGCTGCCTTTACTAATGATGAGCAAAGTAGATATGAGAGGTTTAGAAAGATAGACCCACTTCAATTCCAAGGTGGGAATATTGAGGATGCACACAAATATTTTACTACTTGTAGAGTGTTACTTGAGACCAAAGGGTTAACACAGACTAATAGAGTATGGAATACTCTCCAGCTTCATGGACCAGCCAGGGAGTGACGGAGGACTTATTCTGGATCTCTTCCAGTTAGATCTCCTTCTATAACTTGGGAGATACTCTAGTGCCATCTATGACAGATTTGTTCCTTAAAGTGTCTGAGAGGAGAGCTTTTTGAGATTTAAGATTTTGAGATAGGGCACTATGATTATTTCTGAGTATGAGATCTATTTCTGCTTGCTACCTCAACATGCTTCAGCTCTTCTTGCTAGGAAGGTAGAGAGAGTTTGCCGGTTGTGAGGGGGATGGATTATTCTATCAGACAATCAGTATTTTGGGTGTCTAGAGAGGGAGCATCTTTTCAGTTAGTGGTTACTGCCGCCACAACACTAGTAAGAGATTTGGCACCATCAGCTAGATATCCCTACTGAATAGGGGTCGAGGTAGAGGTCAGGAGAGTAGAAGTGGAGCCACTAGAGGTAAAAGAGTAGGTGATAGCGATGAGTCATAAAAAAATGACTTTTACGATGCTTAAAACATGGAATTATTGTGAGTTCTTAAGCGCATTTGTTAGTTTGATATGCCCTTTGTGTTTGTTTTGTAGGTAAACAAAAATCTCATGAATCTATGGATGTTGGACTGATTTGAAGTGATTTGGAGCTAAAATTGTCTTGAACATGGATGGAATCATTGGTGGATGATCTGGACATACCATACGACCATGTACGTGGCTTGAAAGCAAAGTAAAATAGCAACAAAGCTACAACATACAAGTATTAATCCATCCCGGTGGTAACTAAGCAAACTTGTGAGAGGTTAAGTTGAAGCTGGGAGTTGCTAGTTGATTATGGTCAGTTAGAGGACTAATTTGATGGTGTAAGTTTTGGTGAGGCACTGGCAGGAGGCTGGGGGAATCACAACAAAGCAGTAGCAAAAGTTACAATGGATAGAACATAAGCTATCTCGGACAAAATGATCAAGTCATGTTGTTGCATTATTTATGTTGTGCTGGGAAGTTTTCTTCTGCTCATGCCCAGTTAAGTTGCTTATGTGATGATATGATGATGAATAGAAGTAGTAGAAAATTTTCCAGGACCAAAGCAGGCCAAAATCGAACAAAAAAGGATAAAGGAACACACCACGGGAATGTTCACGACCCATAGTGATGTTCACTAGCCGTGAAACTGGTCGTCCAGGCCATGGGGTTGAAGAGCATCATCATAAGCTTTACCACAAGCCCTTGAACAGCTGGTGGTGCACCTATAAGCCGTGAAGGTGCTCGTACAAGGAACCTAGGTAGCAAGAAAATAAGAAAGGCCAAGGCAAGTCTCACGACTGCCTTTCATGACCAGTGTGCATCTTCATAGATCATGAAGGTATGCGTGAAGAGGGGATGATTTTGAATAGTTTCTGCAAAAAGTAAAGCACCACAAAAGGCAACACAGAGCATATAGATTGCCACAAGTTATGGTGATGATCGTGCAGCAGTATGGCGACTGGTAATCCAACATGATTTAGGACTCTTTTCCTACTTACTTTAGGTTTATTTGTCCTACTTGTTTTAGGATTGTTTTAAGACTATAAATAGAGCTAGGTTTTATTTCTTTTGCAGAATTTGGTACCCCATGGTTTAGGGCTGCTGAGACATAAAAGACACATCAAAATTTCCAGAATTTCTCTTTAAAACGTGGCTGGAAAGTGAGGACAAGGACAAGAATTTTAGTTGTGGTTTTGGTTACCGTTTGAAGTGTGAATCAAGTTTTTGTTTCTCATTTCTTCGTGTCGCTTCATGAATTGATCTATCCTTCCTTGTAGGTGAAATAAGTATGAATTAAAACATGATTGTTGTTCATTATCTTGCAAGTTTGATAATCTAAATCCACAATTAGGGTTATGGGAACCATGACGTCTTAATGAAATAGGAAAAAAGTAAGGTTTTATTGAGACTTATACTGCATGTATTGTAATTTCCTTTGCTTAAAAGTCTTTTTTGATGAGTGCACGCTTTGAGAACTTGCCTGTATTTATTATTTGTTTGGGATGAAATCAATGATTAGGAAAAGGAGATTACAACGGGAGATAGAAGCAATCAACCTAAGTTTGAGGCGCTTGAGCCCAGGAGGGGATGGTATATTTAGGCTTAGGGATTAGCTTATAGCTAAAGAACTTGAGACTGGAAGGTGATAGTTTTCTTGATATTAAAAGCGAGGGTTAGTATTGAAAATATTTTGAGATCGGGAGGAGACAGATGACATACTTCTAGGAAGGACCAGGAGATGAACTAGAAGTTACCCAACTCACTAGATTTTGCATGTTATATGATGGCCAATAGACCCAATGTTAATTGCTCACTAGTTAAGCGTCAGGGGACCACAACCCTAATCATCATTAAACTGTCTAAGCCTTAGTTTATTTTGTATTCGTACTAGTAGTTCAGAGCTTAAATCAAACCACCCAACTATTTTTACTTTTTTGCATTTCTCTGTTTTCTGGAAATAGAACCAACAACTAAAATTGGATAACTAGTATAGTAGTT
>DF359883.1:63706-85560 GCA_000787875.1 Solanum virginianum
GTCTGAACTATTAATGGAATGGATACTATGACAAAGGGACAACCGTGATCAAGAAAATTGGTGACAAAGTGACAATTATAGAAATGATCAAAATGGTGTATATGTACATCTCAAAAATAGAGATAAGGCTGAAACTGGGTCAAGCAACTCTTGGTTGGAGGAGATGGTTACAAAAGTACTTGGAAAGGTTGATTTGACTGAAGCTGGAGTCAAAGAGCTGAAGAGTGATGTGTCAAGAATGAATTAGGTGGTTGAGTTATACTCAACCTCAATCAAGCACTTGGAATAACAAATGTCCAGCTTTCAGCAGCAATGAATTAAAGAAAGAATGGTACACTACATAGTGACACTGTTCCAAATCCTAAGACCAAAAATTGATTATAACTTTGGGTATGTCATACCATAATAATAAATTAGATGTTGCATAGAAGGCAACCCATGATGATACTTGATGAAATCTGAGTAATCAGGTACACTACTATTGATGTCTGGGACATCGCAGGTATGATCACTTCCCTTCTATTATACTCTAGTTTGACATGCATTAGGGATAATGCATATAATTTTTGTAGGGAGTGGGGCATCTTGAACCCTGAGAAATTTTTCTTGCCATGTTTATTTTCTACGAAGGTGTATTATCTAATAGAACTAACATGTTTAGGTTGTTTTGTTTATGTGAATATAAGTGTTTGTAGGAGTATATAGTAACCCATGACTTTTGTGAAAAATGCCCCAAATTTATTTTTTCAAAAAAGTTTATATATGCATGTATTCCATCCTAACTAACTTATGTGATCCTTGTAAAGCATTGTATACATTGTCTAGTTGGCATCTTGATGAATGAAGCATGACTGTGTTGGTTAGTACTAAATAGTATGGGATATGTGCCATGTGCATCTGAGCTTATTTGCTTAATTCGATTGATGCGCCTATAAGCTAGAACTTGCCTTGTTAGTCCCACTAAAGTAACTGAATGATTGGATTAAGATAGGATCTTAGGACATTTCTATTGTGAAGTCACTTAGCCTGACTCCAACCAAATGAAATTGTTCCTTTTGAACCAAAAGTTGAGCCTGAATAGACCTTTCCTTTATAATTATCCAACTCACCTTACCTATCTATCTGCAGATCTTTACTTTGGCCCTGGTCTCTCGAAGGACATTGTAAACCTTAGCTAAAGCCAAAAGCCTAAGTTGAGAGTGGCTTATATTGGCCCTGTTCCTCTAAAAGACATTATGCACCTCAACTCAGGCCATAAGCCTAAGTTGAGGGTGGCTACTATGAAAAATGTAGAAAAGTAAAGGTATGAAAAGAGTCAAGTGAGAATAGGAGAGAAGAAAAGTTTGAGGTGTGATCATGAGTAAAACAAAAGAGCAAAAAAGAAAGAAAAAGAATGAATGAAAATGGAAATCACTCCCAATGGCAAAGAAAGTTGAAAGAATAGGGGCAATAAGAGTTTGGTGGGCCAAAAGTAGAGGGCTAAGCCAAAGTAGTTTATTGGAGGGGAAAATTAGTCACTTTGATTCTAAATGTACCTCATCCTAGCCAAAGCCTATGACACAAGCTGCAAAAGTCCTATAGAGATCATAAAAAGGTCATTCAAGAGTCAAGGTAGTGAAAATCAGAGCAAGCATATGGCTTTTACTTGTGTATTGATTGGATGTCTTTTTGAGCATGTGTCTACATTCTAGTCTCTGTATTGCATTTATATACTATGTGTGAGATTTTTTTGTAGTGAGAACACTATCCTTGCATTGTTTGGTTGCTAATGCAACTAATTCATCTTTGTTTTTGAGCTTATTCGAGCCAACTGGATATGGTATAATGTGCAACTTGGTCTATATGAGTCTAGTTGGGTACAACTACCTATAAACATACTTTAGGGCACGAGTTTAATGATTGATGGTTGCTATACACTTCATGTTAAGTACTTGTATTTGCACATCATGATGTTTTGTCTTTGGTCATTGCTTGAGGACATGCAATGGTTCTAAGTTGTGAGTGTTGATGAGTCTTGAAAAAATGACTTTTATGACGCTTAAAACATGGAATTTATCACGATTCAAGTCTAGGGCCTAGATGTGACACAGTGAATGGGGAACCCCAAGGGACCCCAAACAAGCCTCTTAGCATATCAATCACACGTTCTTGGTAGCAAAAGCAAAATAAGCAATAAAAAGAGATATAGTAAAAGGGAATAGGGACTAAGGGAAGTCTTTGATAATCACAAAAGCATAAAAAGTCAAGCTCATAGCATAAATATATTATAGTATCCAACAACACCTCTAACTTGGAATGGAGCAGGGGCCAAGACAATTCCCGAGCTCAGCCTCATAATAATAGGTATTCAATATAAGGAGGAGTCTCAACATAACACGAAGTAAATAGATATTGTCCTCGAAATTGAGGACTCACCAAAGCTTTCTTCGAGAATCAAACTAGCCACATGGAGGAGGAGGATCAAAAGGAGCCCTAATTCCTACATGGTGATATCATGTAGACATAAAGTAGGTGTTAGTATGTTTGAATATACTAAATATGCGGGATGTAATGCAACAAAGACATAAGCTAATATATTCAAAATGCATAATCATAAAAAATGGATATATAATCTCAACATGGCATGCATGATCCATGCTTGTAGTAAAATATGCTTGTAAAACCTTCAACTTGCATAGTACATAATACATGTATGGGAAGAGACCTTAAAGATAAATGGGTTTGTTTTGTGGACTGGCATCTAGTTGAGAGAGGCACATTTTGCATTCAACTTGCATAGTACATAATACATGTATGGGAAGAGACCTTAACTGACATAGACCAAGCAAGCTACTACTTGGAATCCAAGGCATGTCACCCTTTGGCAAGGTGATTGAGGCATGTCACCCCCTCGACAAGGTGTTCAAGGCATGTCACCCCTTGACAAGGTATGCTCTACTTGCCATGGTAGACATACAATGAATAGGTTGAGGCATGTCACCCCTTGTCAAGGTGATCGAGGCATGTCACCCCCTCGACAAGGTGTGGTATAACTAGATGGATCCACTAGAAAGCCATAAGAGAGATCATGTATAATCCTATGGTGGCATATAGTTTGGAGCCTGACTTCATATAAGGACCCCTTGAGTCGAGCCCCCGTCATAACCCTCAATCGGTGCTAAGTCAAATCCCACAGAATACTTGAAATAGTCATATTTTAATCATAACATAAATAACTTGTAAGAGACATGATGATATGACTTGAGTAGCTCATAAACATGCTTGACCTCTAATATTGAGCCTAATTTGAACATGAGAGTAGATGATAATCTTACATAATCCCTTGCTTTAACATGAATGGGTCACAAGAGATGAAAATCTTGAAATAGGGTTTAACTTGATATGTGCAACATCATATCATGATACTTGTTCAAAATTATGCAACTCAAGAGTGAAGTAATATGAGTAAACTCAATGCAAAACAACCCACCAACATATAGTAAAACCCTCATGTAGGGTGCCTGGAAATCCATCACCAAAAGCTCATAATAGTTCATAGTTCCATAGCTCAAAACATGCATAGTCTCAATAGACAAAAACAATTCATTTATAACTGGAAAACATGCAATTTTCATGAAAAGAGATGGTTGGGCTCCATGAGTTAAAGGACGTATGGATGAAGACCTACATACCTTAAACCTTGAATTCTTTGAGCTGAACTTGAAGTACTCTTAGAGCTTGAAATGGGTCCTTGAGTCTTAAAATTGAGTTGAAATCCTTATATTTGAATGAGAGAATTAATAGAGTCTTAGAGAGGTTTGAGAGAGGATTTTGTGAGTTATAGAGTTGAAAAATGGCTAAGTATTGGTAATTTTATGTTTAAGTGGGCATGGGGCTATGACCCCAATGCCCTTGGAAGATATAAAAAAACCAAGGAAAATAATACATAGGTTTGTACCCCTGGTACAATGCGGGCTAGACACGGAGTGCAAAATACACTGCTCTGTGCCTCTGGCGCATTGCGGCCAGGGTGCAGATAGCCACTAGAAATCAAAAATTAACAAAAATTATTTTTTTGCTATGGGTCCTTGAAAATCTAGGTTATACCCATTTGCCACTCAATTTTTCCTTTTGATCGAGAATATGAAGTCAGATTTTTGAAATCACGCAAGAATTTTGAGATATATGGAAATTACGATTATGGGGCATGCCGAAGCACATGTGGGGTGTTTCAATATCTCCCCCTTGGAAACATTCGTCCTCAAATATCAAAAAAACATATGTAATTGATGTAATTATGAAAATTTCAGCTCGACATGAATGCAACAAATGCATTTAAACATCATTTTTAAAAATTAGAAAAGCAACCTCTTTTAACCAAAACTCACATTTTTCATACTTAGCATCCCGTCATGAATGTAACAAATGCATTTAAACATCATTTTTAAAAATCTCAACATAAATGTCAAAAATCACCATAAACTTGTTACCATAAACATGAATACATGCAAAATGACATAACGGCTAAAATTTAAGACTTGAAATCATATAAGGGACTTAAATTATTACCTTCATTCAACCTTTTCACTTGTCAATCTAAAATCTCCAACGGGACCTCCTCATAGGTCAAATTATCTTCTATGACACCCAGCACTTTTAAGGACACTATAGCACTAGGGTCACCCATATATTTTCTTAACATGGACACAAGGAAGGCCGGATAAACCATATTCATCTCCATAGGCAACTCTAACTCATATGCAACCTTACCAACTCTCCTCAAAACTCTATAAGGACATATGAACCTTGGGCTTAATTTCCCATTCTTTCCAAACTAGACCACACCCTTCATGGGAGAGACTTTCAAGTAAATCCAATCACCAACCTTAAACTCAAGATCTCTTTTCCTTAGATCAGAGTAGGACTTTTGTCTACTTTGGGTTCTCATCAATATCTCCCTTATCAACCTCACATTCTCCAAGGATTCCATGACCAAATCAGGGCCTAGCAAAGCCATCTCCCCTACATCAGACCACCCAACCAATGATCTACAATGCGTACCATATAAAGCTTCAAAGAGAGCCATACTAATACTTGAGTAGTAAGCTATTGTTGTAAGCAAACTCAATAAGTGAAAGATGTTCATCCTAACTACCCTTAAACTCCAAAACACAAGCTCTAAGCATATACTCAAGGATTTGGATTGTCCTCTCAGCTTTGGCCATTGGTTTGAGGATGAAAAGCCATGTTAAGCTTAACCTTGGTACCAAGACCTCTTTNAAGGCACCCCATATAATCTAAGTAACTCATGTATATATAACTTGGCATAATCTTCAGCACCATAAATAGTTTTGACCAGTAGAAAGTGAGCCGACTTTGTCATTCTATCAACAACAACCCAAATGGAGTCAAAGTGTTTTTCAGTCTTAGGCAACTCAACCACAAAATCCATGTTGATCTCTTCTATTTCCAAGTAGGAATTTCTATGTCTTTGGCTAGGCCACATGGCCTTTGATGTTTGGCTTTCACATGTTGGCAATTGTGATATCTAAATATGAATTTGGCAATATCTCTCTTTATACTACCCCACTAATACACCTCCCTCAGGTCTCTATACATCTTTGTAGAATCGAGGTGAATAGAATAGGATTAATTATGAGCCTCCTTCAAGATCAACTCCCTTAAGTCATCAACATTAGGCACACATAACCTACCTTGGTACCCAAGGGCACCATTTTCCCTTGGAAGAAGACCTCCACTTTACCATCCCTCACCAAGGTCTTCAACTTTAGCAAGGCAGGTTCAAGATCTTTTTTTGACTTTACTTCCTCAATTAATGAAGATTTAGAACCATCAACAACTACTACACTACCATTTTCAACTTTATCCAACCTAACCCCTAATCTAGCCAACCGGTGAACTTCTCTAGCCACCTCTTTACCACCATTATCAATATGAGCTAAACTACACATAGACACTCTACTTAGAGCATCAGCCTCAACATTAGCTTTGCCGGGATGATAATGTAAACTCATGTCATAATCTTTAAGGAGCTCTAACCACCTTCATCATCTCAAGTTAAGATATTTTAAGGTGAACACATATTGGAGACTCTTGTGGTCGGTAAACACATCAACATGAACCCCATACAAGTAATGACGCCAAAATTTCAAAGCAAACACCACGACGGCCAATCTAAGATCATGAGTAGGATAATTCCTTTCATGCACTTTGAGCTTCATAGAAGCATGATTTCAAAGCAAACACCACGGTCACCAATTCAAGATCATTGGTGGGATAATTCCGCTCATGCACCTTAAGTTTTCTAGAGGCATATGTTATCACCTTGCCATACCCTAAACCAATTCTTGAGGCATCACAATATACCAAAAACCCTTCCAACCCTTCTGGTAGAGCCAAGATAGAAGCTGAGACAAGCTTATCTTTCAAAGCTTGGAATCTCTTTTCACATTCATCGGTCCACTCAAATTTTGCCTTCTTTTAGGTCAACTATGTAATAGGAGAAGAGATAGAAGAAAAGTCATTCACAAAACTCTGGTAGTAACTCGCTAAATCCAAGAAACTCCTACTATCCGACAGAGTCAAGGGTCTAGGCCAAAATCCTATTACCTCCATCTTCTTAGGATCCACCTTAATGTCATCACCCGACATAACATGCCCTTGAAAAGCAACCTCTTTCAACCAAAATTCAACATTTTTCATATTTAGCAAGCAACCTCTCATCCCTCAAGATTTGCAATACCTCTCTCAAGTGATTCACATGCTCTTCCTCACTCCTGGAATAAATCAATATATCATCAATAAAGACCACCACAATCACGTCAAGGTAGGGTTTAAAGACTTTATTCATGAGATCCATAAATATAGCCGGTGCATTAGTCAACCTAAAGGACAAAACAAGAAGCAATCAACCTAAGTTTGAGCCATTTGAGCCTGGGAGGTGATGGTATACTTAGGCTTGGGGATTAGCTTGTATCTAAAGAACTTGAGAGCAAGAGGTGATAGTCTTTTCAAAATAAAAAATGAGGGTTAGTATTGAAAATATTCTAAGACCGGGAGGAGACAGATGACATACTTATAGGAAGGACAGGGGTGTGAACTATAAGCTACCCAAATCACTAGATTTTGCATGCTATATGATGATCAATAGACTTGATATTAATTTCTCACTATTAAATGTCATAGGGACTATAATCCTAGTCGTCATTAAACTTCTAACCCTCAGTTTATTTTGCATTCGTACTAGTAGTTAGGAGCTTAAATCAAACCTACCCACCCCCCATTTTTACTTTTTTGCATTTATTTGTTTTTTTGAAAATAGAACCAATAATTGAAACAGGATAACTAGCAGAGTTGTTTCAACCTATTCTCTGTGGGATCGACCCCAACTCTAAGTTAGGTAAATAGACAGCTAATGATTATCCATATTCTATAAAAAAAGTATGTTTTAATATTATTAGATACCTTCACAAATTCTGGTGATAGAGGAAGCTTTTACTAGTGGAGGACCAGAGGGCCAGTGTTACACTTTCACAGGTAGACCCGAGGTTGAGGCTTCTGAAGTTGTTATCATAAGTATTGTTATAATTTTTAATTGCCTTACATCTATGTTATTTGATCCTAACTCCACTTATTTATATGTGTTTACATATTTCTCCTTGGAGTTTGATTTGTTGTGTGATAGTATATCTGTGCCTGTTCATATTTTGACCCTTGTAGGTAAGCTTTTAGTAGTGGATTGGGTGTACTGATCCTGTCTCATGACTTTGGTAGGCTATGAGACTTGGGTGGACATGATTATCTTAGATACTATAGATTTTAATATTATTTTGGGTATGGATTGGCTATCTCTGTATCATGCTATTCTTGATTGTTATGCCAAGACCATTACCTCAGCCATGCCTAGTCGACTGAGGATACAATGGGCAAGTTTGAAGGTTTCTGATCCTAGTAAAGTAATATCATAAATTTAAGCCTAAAAGTTGATTGATAGAGGATGTTTGGCTTATTTGGCTTTTATTCGTGACACTATGACTGAGCCACCTTTCATGGATTCTATTCGAATGGTGTATGAGTTTACAAATATGTTTCCTACAGATCTATGGGAGTCCCTCCTGATAGGGACATTAATTTTGCTAGAGACCTTGAGCCAGGCACTAAGCCCATTTCTATCACTCTATATTGTATGGCCTCGACTGAGTTGAAAGGGCTAAAATAGTAGGACCAGGATATATTGAGCAAGGGATTTATTTATCGTAGTGTTTTACCTTAGGGTGCCCTGGCATTTTTTTTTGAAGAAGAAAGATGGTTCTACGAGGATATCTATTGATTATAGATAGTTGAAATAGGTGGTTGTTAAGAACAAGTACCCTTCCTCGTAATGATGATTTGCTTGACTAGCTTCGAGGGAAATATTATTCTCTATGATTGATTTGAGATCTAAGTAGCATCAGCTATGGATTTGGCCTTCAGACATACCTAAGACAGCCTTTAAGACCAAGTATGGCCATTATAAGTTTCTTGTTATGTCCTTTGGTTCGACTAACGCCCCTGCAGCATTCATGGAGTTGATGAACAGGTGTTCTAGCCATATTTGGATTCATTCGTAATAGTATTTATTGAGGACATCTTATTTTATTCTAAGACCAAGGATGGTCATGTGAAGCATTTGAGGATTATGTTTCAATGGCTTAGAGAGGAGAATTTGTATGCTAAATTCCCGAAGTTCAAATTTGGACCGAGTTTGGTTGCAATTCTAGGCCATATTGTGTCTAAAGAGGGTATTCGGGTTGATCCAGTGAAGATTAAGTTAGTTCAGGGTTGGACTAGACCTACTTCAACTACAGAGATTTATAGTTTTATGGGCTTAGCTGGTTATTATAGGTAGTTGGGTTTGTCTTCTATAGTAGCTCTATTGACCAGACCCACTCAGAAGAATATTTCGTTCTATTAGTCAGATGAGTGCAAGGAGAGCTTTCAAAGGCTCAAGTTATTGACTATTATTCATATCTTAACATTGCTAAAAAGGGTGTTGATTCATGATGTATTATGATGTGTCTGGGGTTGGGTTAGGTAGAGTCTTAATATAGAAGGGGAAGATGGTTATATATGCCTCTAGACAGTTGAAGACTCATAAGAAGAACTACCCTACCCATGAAATGGAGTTTGCAGTTGTTGTATTTGTGCTTAAACTAGAGACATTATCTATATGGTGTTTATTGTGACGTCTTCACTGATCATTGTAGCTTACAATGCAATTTCAGCTAGAAGGACCTGAACTTGAGACAGGTCCTTCTAGCCAAATCACTCATGATTGAGCTCCTGAAGGATTATGATATGTCCATCTTGTATCACCCAAGTAAGACCAATGTGGTGGCTGATACTTTGAATAGAAAGGCTTCTAGTATGTGGAGTCTTACAATTATCCAAGTTAAGGAGCAACTTCTGGCTAGGGATGTTCAGAGATTAGATAATGAGTTGGTGAGATTGTAGCTTTCTCTTGTTTACTTGCTTGTTTGATGTCTTATTCCTCCTTGATGGACCAATTTAGGAGTCATTAGTTTGAGGATGAGAAGTTATGCCAGATTCATGACAAGATGATTAGAGGGGAGGCTAAGGAAGACAAACTTGATTTAGAGGGTATATTGAGGATGAGGGGAAGGATTTGTGTGCCTAAGGTAGGTGATTTGATTAGATTGATCCTAGAGGAGGCTCATTATGCTAGATATTCTATTCATCCGGGGACAGTGAAGATGTATCATAATTTAAGTCAGCACTACTACTGGTGTGCCATGAATAGGGATATATCGGAGTTTGTGGCTAGGTGATTCACATGTTAACAGGTCAAATGTGAGCATTTGAGACCAGGTGGAGAGATTTAGACGATACATATTCCCAAGTAGAAGTGGGAACGCATTGCCATGGGTTTTATGTTTGGTTTACCTCTTACATTTGGTGGCTTTGATTCCATGTGGGTGGTGATGGAATGATCGACTAATTTCACCCACTTCATTCTAGTCAAGGTAAAGTTCATAGCCATGAAGTTAGCTAAGCTCTACATTAGTCAGCTTGTGAGACTTTATGGAGTCCAGTTTCCATTGTATCAGATGGTGGCTCACTATTTACATCGTACTTCTGGAGATCTTTACAACATGGTTTAAATACCTATTTGATATTAGTATGACTTTTCGCCCTCACACTAATGGACAATATGAGGATATGCTTCTGAAACGACCCCAAAAAGTGCCCAAAAATATGCCTCAGAATGCCCATAATTTTAACTTCCATATATCCCTAAATTCGTTCGTTATTTCAAAAATCCAACTCCATATTTGTGATCAAGGGGTCAAAATTAGGTAAAAAGCGTCTAACCCCAATTTAAGAGCGAAAGAATAGCAATTTCAATTTTTGAAAGTGCGAATTCTAATGAGGTTTACATGTTCCTTCCGCGATGCGCCAAGGGCGCGCTGTAGTGTAATTCCTTCTCCTTATCCTCTCCACGATGTGGAGAGGTGTATTTTGCCTGGTAGTGTTTTTTTATGCGGCCCAAAATATTCCAAGTGTTGGGCCCAAATTTTCCAAATGTGTTTTTATCTATACTTAGCCATATTTTCACTCTAAAATTCAAGACTCAAAACCCTCATCCGGAACTAAGGATTTTCTTCAAGCTTCAAGCCCCATTTTCAAACTTCACCAAGAACTTCTCCAAAGCTAAGGTATGTGGTGTTGAACCGTTGGGTCCTTTCACCCACGGTGCCTAAATGCCTTTTTTACTAATATTGCATGATTTAAAGTTGATTTTACATGTGGGTCTTATATCATAAGAAATTTACTGCACAATGATTTTAGTTCATGAGAGTATGGTTGTTTTAGCATGTTTTGAGATCCAAATCTTATATCATTAATCGTGCTAACCTTGATATGGAAGTTATGCATGAACATAATGCTCATACCTTCCCTCTAGACCTAGCTGCTATCGAAGCTCCATCTACAAATGGATAAGATCCCAGTCTAGTCTATAGGAGGTTTTGAAAAGAAAGGAGCAATAACCATTTTCTTGTTTTATCAAGAGGGTGCTATTGCTGCTTTCTTTTTTTTATTATTAATTTCCTAGTATTTGATTGACATAGACTTTTTATATTTTATCAAGAAGGTGCTATTGCTCCTTTCTTTCTTTTTTTATTAATTTCCTAGTATTTGACTAACATAGACATTTTTGTTTGCATTATAGAAAAAGAAGGAGAGGGTATTTGCCTACATTTATTCATGATTGAGTATTCAATTTTGATTTTATATTTATTTCAAATTGTAGAAATATAACTTATTCCTCTTGTTGCTAATGTTACTATATTTTTTTTATTTCATTTCACATAAAAAATTGAATTTTGACCTCATATCTTTGAAATAATAATCAAAATAATACTATCATTGAAATAAGTAAAATAAGAAAAAAAAAGAAATATTCGAACTTGAATCTTTTGTTTTCGAATTTAAATAATGTAAAAATGGAATGTCATCAGTAGGGGAGGAAGCGGATGTTGCCATATTGGATTTGATGAGGGGTTTTGATGTGAACGTCTTGGGGATGTTGCAAGGTGTTGATTGATGATTTTACTACAGATTTTATTGCATGATTTCATCTCCAAATTGTATGGTCTTTTACCCCCATTACACACCCCCATGGTGTTTGATAAAATGTTCGGTTATGGTTTCTTGAGGAATTGAATGTCCATAGCATGAGATATGATATGATTGATGTTATGATGATGAAGTGAGCTTATGTACATGATAGATATGTTCTATATAATGTGTTGCATTAGACCATTGCCCGATCTAGGGGGTATAGGTGCCCGGATAACCATGTGAAGGGTATGTACCTTGCCACTAGGGTATCCAGGTGGAATGGCATCAACCATGTGAGGGGTATGCACCTTTCCACCAGGGTATCTAGGTGTGAATGACATCAACCATGTGAGGGGTATTGTACCTTTCAATTAGGGTGTCCAAGTGTGACTAGCATCAACCATGTGAGGGGGGTTGTACTTTGCCACCAAGGTGTCCAGGTGTGAATAGCATCAACTGTATAAGGGGTGTTGTATCTTGCCACCAGGGTGTTGCGGTGTGAATCGCATCAACCATGTGAGGCATGTTGTACCTTGCCACCAGGGTGTCCAGGTGTGAATGGCATCTCCCAACCATAGTTAGGATTCTACCTTGGTCTCTTCTATAAATATGATATCTTATATGAGCATGAGTTATTGAAAGCATGTTTTACCTATGCATTGATCATACATGTCATATTGTTATACTATGCCTATTGTCTAATGTATGCATTTTGAGTATGATGTCTATCTATTGTTGCAATGCACCCCACATACTTAGTACATTCAAATGTACAAAGACATACTCTTGCCTACATAATATCACCATGTAGGGACCGGTGCTCAAGTTGATCATACTCCTCCTCCACGTGGCTAGATTGGTTCTACTCAAAGATAGTTGGTGAGTCCTCCACTTTAGGAACCTTACTCTATGTTGCTATTATCTATGTATTGAGACACTTTCTTATGTTCTATTTGACTATGAGGGTGAGCCCGGTAGCTTTGTCTTAGCCCCCGCTCTATCTATGTATTAGAGATGCTTGTTGGACATGTTGTGAATCTATGTATGAGCTTTGACTCTTGTCTCTTGATTATGATATTTATGTAAGTTTTCCCTTAGCTCCATTGCCCCTATTCTTAATCTATATGTCTTTATATGCTTCTGCAACCAAGGATGTGTAATGACAAGTTAAAAAGCTTCTTTTGGATTCCTTCGGGTTCTCCATTCGCCGTGTTACATCTAGGCCCTAGACTTGGCTCGTGACATCTTCGAGCATGTGTCATTGATTTTGGTGCTAGATAGGATCAACATTGACCCTTGGCAGAGTTTGTGTACAATAATAATTATCATTCTAGCATTCAGATGGCTCCCTTTGAAGCCTTGTATGGCTGGAGGTGTAGATCGCCTATCAGATGCCTCTAGACCTAGCTGCTATCGAAGCTCCATCTACAAATGGATAAGATCCCAGTCTAGTCTATAGGAGGTTTTGAAAAGAAAGGAGCAATAGCACCCTCTTATGGCTGGAGGTGTAGATCGCCTATCAGATGGTTTGATTCAGTAGCGATGGAGAGTATGGGTACAAATATGTTGAGAGATAATCTAGAGTGGGTGTGGTTGATTCAGAGTAGGTTGATGATAGACTAAAGTTGCCAAAAGAACTATGTTAGATTCGGCCTTTGGTATTCATGGTTAGAGATAGGGTATGGTTGAAGGTCTCACCCCTGAAGGGGTTTATAAGGTTCGAGAAGAAGGGCAAGCTCAGTTTGAGGTTTATTAGTCATTTTGAGATACTATATAGAGTAAGAGAGGTGGCTTATAGACTTGCTTTGCCACCCAGCCTATAAACAGTCCATCTTATGTTTCATGTCTCCATGTTTTGGCATTACATTCTGGATGAGTCTCTTGTGATTTCCATGGATTCAGTTGAGTTGAGCCAAGATTTGACTTATGAGTAACAGCTAGTGGCCATTTTGGACAGGCAGGTGAGGAGATTTAGGACTAAAGAGATAGCTTCAATAAAGGTCCAGTGGAGCCACAAGCTCGAGAGTAAGGCTACATAGGAGATGGCTGCGAATATGTGTGCCCAATACCCTCAACTTTTTGACTCTTCAAGTATGTTCCTTATCTAATATTCGTCCAATGTAAGGGGGAGATGATGTAAGGACCCAGACTTTGTATGACCTCAATGGAGCATGGACATTTGGTTCCAGGAAAGTTTTCGACCAAGGTGACACTCCATGGGAGGCCTCATGGTCTGTGTAAGGTCACACGGCCCGTGTAGAGCCTCCACATAATTACCCTTGGCCTTTAGAGGATGTTTGGCCCTAAAATGTTGTGTTTTAAATTGAGGCACACCACACTTGGACTCCTCATGGTCCGTGTGACACTTCAAGGACCATGTGGTGATGTTGGCTTGAAATCCCACATTTTTGGGGCCAAGTACACGGCCCATGTGGCCTCCTGTATGGCTTCTGGAGGGAAATTTTTCTAAGTGTTAAATCACTATCTCGAAACTTTATCGTGAGAATTTTCTAAGGAGAGGGACACGATTGGGTACACGGCCTATATGGCCTGACACGGCTCGTGTGACTCCCATATGGGTGATTTTGTCGAATTCTTGTAAGTATGGAATCTTCAAACTTAAGCTAAGTTCACTTTCAAGCCCTTAATTTAAGTTAATTTATGTTGTTTAAGTCCATCATGGGTCTCCTACATCAAGCCAAGTTCAAAGGAATTTCGTCTGCTAAGTTTTTCACAAGTACCAATAGAAGGGTCAAAATTAAATGGTTATATCTCTTAGCACAAAATGAACTGGGTGATACACGACCTACATAAGGAAGCTCTTTTAATTAGCTTTCTAACGCATCCAGTTTCATCTCATTCCGAGTAGGGTATCCAGGTGGAATGGCATCAACCATGTGAGGGGTATGCACCTTTCCACCAGGGTATCTAGGTGTGAATGACATCAACCATGTGAGGGGTATTGTACCTTTCAATTAGGGTGATAGGGTGCCTTCACAAATCGTGAAGCTGGCCGTGAGAGGTCTCGGGGAAAATTTAAAGAGGAATTTTATTTAGGTGTTTTTGATATTTTGGCCCATCGTCAAGGCTTTTTAAGACCTTTAAATCCCCCCACATTCCTAAATCTCTCCTACACTAATTCTAACCCCTCATTCAAGACTAACCCTTAGTCTCTAGAATCAAACTCTCTCAAGCCACCCTCTAAGAACTCTTGTGGATGTCATGACCCAAACTAGGGCCTAAATGTGACACAGCGCATGGGGAACCTGAAGGAACCCCAAGCAAGCCTCATAACATATCGTTACACATCCTTGGTCGCGGAAGCAATTAAACATCGTAAAAGAATATAGACAAGGGCATAGAGACTACGGGCAAAACCTTCATTTTATAAAAATCAAGAGAGTCAAGCTTATAGCATCATCACGTACTTGTCCAACAACACCTCTAAACATAGAACAAAGCGGGGACCAAGACAAGCAACCCAGCTCACCCTCATATTAATGACAATAGGTAACAAACTTAAAAAGAAAAAAATCAGTAATATTATGTGGAAAACATTAAACTACTCCTTTTTATATTTAGGAATCTTTTATTATATTAAATTTTAATCAGTTAATTATTTAACTTTAATTATTCAACTCTAAATTTTTACTTTATATATTCAAAAACTATTAATCCAAATATACAAGCTATAGTCTAAACATAAACATGAGAGAAGATAGATATTGTCCCCGGACTTGAGGACTCACTAATAGATAACTTGAACAATCCATCTAGCCACGTGGAGGAGAATCAATGGGAGCTCCGGACCATACATGGTAATATCATGTAGGCATAGAGTATGCGTTAGTACTTTGAATATGGCTCCCTTTGAAGCCTTGTATGGCTGGAGGTGTAGATCGCCTATCAGATGGTTTGATTCAGTAGCGATGGAGAGTATGGGTACAAATATGTTGAGAGATATTTAAGCAACATAATCGAAATGCATAACATAGGCAATGAATAAGCATGTAACAATATGGCATGCATGGAAGATGTTTGAAGTAAATCATTCTTACATAGAACATAGTACATGTGCAAGAAGAGACTATTATTATAGAATTCATAATCTATTGAGGCACCAATCCCTCAATTGGTTGGTGGATCGTCTCACCCTACCACCGTGGTGATTGAGGTACCAACCCCTTAATTGGTTGGTGGATCGTCTCACCCTACCACCCATGGTGATTGAGGTACCAATTCCTCAACCCGATTGTCAAGGTACAAACCCCTCGACATAGTTATCAAGCTTCGAACCCCTCGACATGGTTATCAAGGTAAAAACCCCTCGACATGGTTATCAAGCTTCGAACCCCTCGACATGGTTATCAAGGTACAAACTCCTCGACATCGTTACCCAGGCTCACAACCCCCCAAGTGGGGCATCATCAATTCCCAAAATGATATAGGATAATATCATATACATACATTCCTTTCATTATCATGAATTTATTCAACTCATAAGACATGCATTGAACCTTCAATTCTTCAAGAAATCATAACCAGACATTTTATCAAATAGTTGGCACTATACAATTCAAGAGTGAAATCATGCAAGAAAATTCAATGTAAAACCACCCACCAACATTTGGTAATACAATCTTGAAATATACATCAAAACCCTTCATCAATTCTCAAGATAGATTAAAGATTCATAGCTCAAAACAAACAATCACACTTTCATGAAACCCCAACATAGTTCATAGTCAAATGTATAATAAGTAAGACCCATAAGTAAATCAACTTAGAATCATGCAATTTATGAAGCTTTAGCACCATGGATGAAAGGACCCAATGGTTCAAACCCACATACTTTGACTTTGGAGGTTTTCTTGAAGCATATTTGAAATGGAGACTTGAAGCTTGAATGAAATTCTTAGATCCGAAAAGAGAATGGGACACTTGAATCTTGAGGAGGACTTGGGCCTTAACTTGGTTTCCTTGAATACCAACAAGACCTCTTGGAAACCTTGAGAATGGATGGAGAATTTTGTGAAGAATAGAGAGGAATTTGAGAGGGTTTTGGTTGTTTTTAAAGCTCAAAACGGCTTAACAATGAGGGATTTTCATGTATATAGGTATAGGGTTATTACAAAATTGCCCTAGAATTAAAAAGAGCAATTTTGGAATTTTTTGAACTGGTCCTTGCCAGGTCCGCATCGCGGACTGGTCGTGGACAGCTACTGGTTTTGCGAAGTTTCACCAAAAAAATATTTTCTTGGCATGGATGAATTATACCTTGTAGGTACTCATTTTCCCACATAATGCACCCTTATTAATAAGAATATGAAGTTGGATTTGTGAAATTCTACACGAATTTTGAGATATTGAAAAAAATGTATTATAGGGTCTTTCTGAGCTACGTGGGGGTGTTTAAATATCCCCGATTTGAGATATAAGGGAATTACGATTATGGAGGCATTCCTAGGAAAGTGTGGGGAATTTCAATATCTCTCTCTTGGGAACATTCGTCCCTAAATGTTAAAGAAATGTACATAAGAAGAGTAATTATGAAGAAATCAGCCCTAACAAGAATGCAACAATGCGCTTAAACACCATTTTCAAAATATCAACACGTGTTAAAATCATCATGAACATGTCAACATAAACATGAATACATGCAAATGACATAGGGGCTAAAACATAATACTTGGAATCATAAAAGGGATTTGACATGTTATCATAAGCTTGAATGAAATGAAAGAGATACCGATATTACTTCTCCATACCCACTCTGGCTCCCTGAGAGACACTTTCGACTTGACGATTGTCCAAAAAGGGCCTTGAAAAAATCTACATCCTTATTAATCAACATTTCCACCCTTCCATCCAAAACCCCACTGGCACATTCTCCTAAGCCAACTTATCATCCACAATACCCATAATCTCAAAGAGCTCTATAGCACTAGAGTCACCAACACATCCCCTCAACCTAGAAGCATGAGGAACCGAATGAACTATATCTATATCCAAAGGAAATTCCCATTCGTATGCAACCTCACCAACCTTCCTTAACACTCTATGAAGACTCACAAACCATAAATTCAATCCCCTCTGTACCAAAACAAACCACACCTTTCATGAGTGAAACCTTCAAATAGACCGAATCACCACCCTTACATTCAAGATCCCTATTCCCCACACCGGCATAGGACCTTTGATGACTTTGGGCTGTTTTCACCTTTCCCTAACCAAACTCACCTTCTCCATAGCCTCTATAATAAGATTCGGACCCAACAAGGTCATTTCTCCCACCTCAAACCACCCAACTAGTGATCTACAATGCCTACCGTAGAGGGACTCAAAAGGAGTCATACCAATACTAGAATGATAGCTATTATTAGTCTCATCAAACACCCTCTTCCTCAAGTCATACACACTAGGCACACACAACCTATCTTAATACCGAAGGGCACCACCTCCACCTTGGGAGACTCCACCTTGCCAACGCTCACCAAAGCCTTCAATTCTAGTAAAGAGGGATCAAGATCTTGCTTTGCTTCTACTTTATTAACCAAGGAAGGTTTTTGAACCACCAAAAACAACAATACCACCATAGTCAATCCCTTTTCTACCACCATCACCATGTACTAGGCTACCCATGGACACCCTACTCAAAGCACCGACCATAACATTAGTCTTACCGGGGTGATAGTGCATACTCATATCATAATCTTAAGAAGTTTTAACCACCTTCTTTGTCTCAAGCTAAGATCCTTTGGGTGAACATATATTAGAGACTCTTGTGATCGGTAAGCACATCAGCATGCACCCCGTACAAATAATGACGTCAAATTTTAAAGCAAATACTGCGGCGGCCAACTTATGGTCATAGATAGGATAATCCTTCTCATACATCTCAAAATGTCAAAAAGCATAGGCTATCACCTTACCATTTTGCATCAACACATAACCCAAACCAATCCGAGAGGCATCATAATATATCACAAACCCTTCTAACCCTTCCGGTAGAGACAAGATAGGAGCGGAGACAAGCTTATCCTTCAAGGTTTGGAAACTATTTTAACACTCATCGGTCCACACAATTTTAGCCTTCTTTTATGTCAGTCATGGGAGAAGCAATAGAAGAGAACTCATTCACAACCCTCCAGTAGTAACCCGTTAAGCCCAAGAAGCTTCTAACGTCTGAGGGAGTCAAAGGTCTAAGCCAATTTCTAACCACATCTGTCTCCTAAGGATCCACCTTAGTACTATCCAGCGACACCACATGACCTAGAAAGGTAACCTCTTTTAACCAAAATTCACACTTCGCATACTTAGCATACAACTTCTCTTTCCCTGAGTTTTGCAACACTACCCCCAAATGGTTCACAAGATCTAAATAAATCAATACTTTATCACTAGAGACCACCACAAACAACTTAATAAAAATAACTTAGGTTCAACACCCCTAACTTTTACAAGATGATAAATGCAACCCTTAGAGATCAAATGTACAATAAGACAAGAAATGGACTTACCCCTTCATGATCACCCTACAAGCCCTTACTCAAGGACGGGTTTATTAGGGAATTGGAATCTAACTCTACGGTCCCTATAATGAAAGGAGACACAACATCTATGCAACTAATTCATCCCAAGTATAGCATCAAAATCCACTATATCAAACCCAACAAGTCACAAGGCAAGACCTAATGCAATATAAACACTAAACAATACCTATGAACTTTCTAACAGCAATAGACTCAACAAAGGGGTAGACTCCAAATGTTCATACAACAACTCAAGCACACTTGAAGCCCACTAGCAATAAGGAAGAATAATGAAAGAGATAGTAGCACCCAGGCCCATCAATACATGCACATAAAAGCCAAAGAAAATTTCAACATACCAATAGCAATATTGGGCACCTCATTCCCTCCTTGCCTCCCTTGAAGAGCATAAAATTTAGTGTGTCATAGGGCACCACCTTGATGACCTTTACCTCTACCTTTGGGTTGATCATAAGGACAACCACTAACTTTGGGCCTAAATCCACCACAACTAAAGCAAGAATTAGATCTCTTCAAACATGGGCCACTATGGCCTTTCCGACACTTTTGGCATCTAGACTTTGCCACTCCCTCATCGCCCCCTTAAGTCTCTTAACCAACATGACCACCTTTATACCTTTTTCGAGAATATAGACGATCAATAATCTTGTAGTCCATCTTTTCACACCCATAGCATGCACCCGTGTTGCTCAAACATGTGCCATCATGGTTCCTCCTACACTTTAGGCATTTAGGGTGAGTCTTCCCGCCATTGCCACCTTCAATTTGAACTCTTCTCCTTCCTTCCTTCAAGGCCACCAGGAAATTCCTCATCTTTCCACCACACTTGTAACAACATTTAATGCCCACAAAACACCTCCCTTGATACCTCTTGCCACACCTTTGATAACTAGCAGTAGGGGTCCTTTTCTTTCCCAATTAGGCACCGGTAGTCTAGTAGAAGATGAAGCTCCCTCAAGTGGGGCTCTCTTGGCCTCTTCCTCTCCACTCTTACCATTTGAAGTCTCGAGGACACTTATTTATTGATCAAGGTGAGTTGTCAATTTCTTCACTGCTTTGCCCAATACCCATAGAGCATTACAAACCTTCGCATTTGATATATCACTGTCATGAGTACCTCGAGACATATTTTAAAATGCAAAGATTAAAAATAAGAAATAAGCCTTAGTGGACTTAACTTTATTGCCTGACATAGATCAAGAAAAAGGGAAACATTTCCTAAGAACACCTCATAGCCTCCTATTTATAGCCGTGGTGCACTTCACAAATATGAATAAGACTCTAATCGATGCGGTGTGTCAGACACTGAGGACCATTAATAACCTAGTACTCTAATACCAAGTTTGTCATGATCCAAACTAGGGCCTAGATGTGACACAGTACATGAGGAACCAAAAAAAACTCAACCAAGCCTTTTAACATATCATTACACATCCTTGGTCGCGAAAGCAATTAAACATTATAAAGGAATAGAGACAAGGGCATAGCGACTAAGGGGAAAAACTTTATTTCATAAAAATCAAGAGAGTCAAAGAGAGAGCCAAGATTATAGCATCATTACGTACTTGTCCAATAACACCTCTAAACATAAAACTTAGCGAGGGCAAAGAAAAGCAACCGAGCTCACCCACATAATAATGACAATAGGTAATCCAAATATATAAGCTATAGTCTAAACATAAACATGAGAGAAGATAGATAGTGTCCTCAAACTTGAGGACTCACCAAAAGCTAACTTGAACAATCCATCGAGCCACATTGAGGAGAATCAATGGGAGCTCCAGTTCCTACATGGTAATATCATGTAGGCATAGAGTATGCATTAGTACGTTTGAATGTACTAGGTATGTAAGATGTAATGCAACAAGAGATAAGCAATATAATCGAAATGCATAACATAGGCAATAAATAAGTATGTAGCAATATGGACTGCATGGAAGATGCTTGAAGTAAATCATGCTTACATAGAACATTATACAAGTGCAATAAGAGACCATAATTATAGAATTCATAGTCTATTGAGGTACCAATCCTTTAATCGGTTGGTAGATCATCTCACCCTACCACCCGTGGTGATTGAGGTACCAATCCCTCAATTGGTTGGTGGATCATCTTACCCTACCACCCATGATCATCGAGATACCAACCCCTCAACCCAGTTGTCAAGGTACAAACCCCTCGACATGATTATCAAGGTACAAACCCCTCGACATGATTATCAAGGTACAAACCCCATGATATAGTTATCAAGGTACAAACCCCTCAATATAGTTACCCGAGCTCACAACCCCCCGAGTGGGGCATGGTTAATTCCCAACACAACATAGGAGAATATCATATACATATATTCCTTTCATCATCATGAAATCATTCAACTCATAAGACATACATTGAACCTTCAATTCCTCAAGAAATCATAACCGGACATTTTATCAAATAGTTGGCAGGTGTGTAATGTTAGTGTAGAACCATGCAATTCAAAAGTGAAATCATGCAAGAAAATTCAATGTAAAACCACCCACCAATACTTGGTGATACCATCTTGAAATATACATTAAAACCTTTCATCAATTCTTAAGATAGATTAAAGATTCATTGTTCAAAACATGCTTAAATAATCACACTTTCATGAAACCCCAACATAGTTCATAGTCAAATTCATAATAAGTAAGACCCATA
>DF359882.1:0-12379 GCA_000787875.1 Solanum virginianum
GTCGGGTCGCATGCCGCGACATATATACTATGATTTGAGAGATCGAGTCGCACACCACGACAGATATACTATGATTTGAGAGATCGGGTCGCACGTCGCGACGGATACATGGTCCATGTGTGGCCCCCATGGGTCTCGGTCTGTGAAGTAGCGGGTGTGTATCACTAGGACAGACATACATCATTATTATTTGACATTGCATAATATTATTTACATCTCACGACATTCATCTCATCCTATAATGCTCTGGCTTATTTTGATTATGTGGAGTGCTATTGAGATTGGATATTCGTTATATCATTTGACTTGTTTGAGTCTTTACATGATGAGTTTTGATATTGCTTTAATGAACACTTGATGAAATAACAAGAACTTGATAAATTGTAAAACGCTCCCTATGACTTGAACGTGGGATAATGATTTACTGTGTATTATATCTAGCTGGGCTGGCTGATTTTCTATGCAGGTTGTAGTTGCGGAAGTAGGATGGAATGAAAGGAGTTTGTGTATTCTATTGGACTTACGTTGTTTAGTTCGTTTACTTGCTGGGTACCGCGTGGTATTTTGGTACTCACCCCTTGCTTCTACAGTTTTTTGTAGGTTGTGAGATTAGTTTACTTGCTGGGTACCGCGTGGTATTTGGTACTCACCCTTTGCTTTTACACTTTTGTAGATTGTGAGCCCAGACAGTGAATAGTATTTTTTCTTCATCTTCCGAGATTTCTCAGGAGACATAGAGAGGTAGCTGTTGACATCTGGTTGACTCTCTTGTTCCTATTTTCTTTTGTACTTGTTCTATTCAAGAAGAAGGACAAGTTGGACTTGTATTTCTTTGATTTCCTGTATTGTTAGTGGCTTATACGCGTGACAACCAAATCCTTGGGTGGTATTTAAGTGTATGGAAATTCTTAGCTTAAGTCATTTACTCTAGTTAATTACTTCCGCGCAATATATTTATTACCCCCTCGAGTTAAGGCTGACTTGTTCTAGTAGATTTGAGCAAGTGTCATCACGCCAAATTTTTGGGTCGTGACAGTATGAATATGATGATAAAAAGAGTATATATATATGATATTATCTCTATAGTGTTAGGGGATGACCAAGCCTAACTCAGGGGTTTGTAGGCCCGAGTAACATTATTGAGGGGGTTAGTACATCAATCGCCTAATTCGAGAGAGTAGTAAGCCCGACTAACCTTGTTGGGGGTTTGCAACCATCAACCCATTGGGGGGTTTGTACTCCATCAACCCATTGGGGGGTTTGTACTACATCAACCTCATTGGGGGGTTTATACTCCATCAACCTCATGAAGGGGTTGTAACTCATGTGCCTATCCAAGGGGGTGGTAGGCCTTGGCTTGCACTACAATGGTCACTCCTTACACTCGTATTATATTCTATATAAGCATGATTGTACTTCAAGCATCATTCATACATGTCATAGTACTAGTATGCTAACAATTGCCCATGATTATGCATTTCGACTATGATACCTATCAAGTGTTGCACAGCATCCTACATACATAGTACATTCAAACGTACTAACCCATACTCTATGCCTACATGATGTCACCATGTAGGAACCGGTGCACCGCTTGATCATCCTCCTCCTTCACGTGGCTAGTTCGATTGTCCTACAAGCTTGTTGGTGAGTCCTCCACTTCGGGGATGTTGCTTATGAACTCGTGCTATGTATCAAGACTATCTTTCTATTGGTTATGTATTGACTATGAGGGTGAGCCCGATTGCTTGTCTTGACCCCCACTCTTATCTATGTAGTAGAGGTGTTGTTGGACATGTTATGTATCTATGTTATGAGTGTTGACTCTCTTGTTTCTTGATATTATGATATGAAAGTTTATCCTTAGTCTCAATTCCCCTGTTTATGCTTATTTCTCCTCGTCATTTTAATTGCTTTTGCGACCAAGGATGTGTAATGATATGCTATGAGGCTTGTTTGAGGTTCCTTCGGGTTGGCCATTCATCGGTCACGTATAGGTCTTAGGCTTGGGTCGTGACTTTATGACTCTTGAGGTACCTAAAGCTCCTTATTTATTCGTGTGAAAGATATATATATATATATATATATATATGTCAACTCCTATGTTATTTAGGCAATGTATGATTAAAACTATTTTAGAGCGATGGTTGAATATTCAGAAGTCCACGTGACATACTTGTGATTTGACCTTTGTGACACTAGTGACAAAGATCATGCGTTGCACGAGCTCAATATATATATTTTTAATCAATATATATAACTCAGATAGAATTTGGAGAGCCAATAATTTTAACACAATTTTCAGATATTTTAAGTTATTATTTATTTGATTAATGATATTTTTTAAAGTGATTTTCAAATGACTCCCTTTGTCCCAAATTGAACTTTTTATATTTCGTTTAAACATTTAAAATCATTAATTGTAGTAATTTACAAAATTTTTATGTTATTTTAAATAATATATGTCACTCTTTCTATCTCAATTTATACGTACTAACAGAAATTGGAAAATCAATCAAGCTTTTTATGTCTTTTAAATATTTTACAATATTAATTTTTGAGATTTACAATATTTTTGGCGTTGTTTTCAAATACATGTTACTTTTTCTGTCCCATTTTATGTGACACCCATAAAATTTTAACACTCAACCAATTTTTTTACATGTCTTTTAAAATTAACTATTGAGATTTACCATATTTTTAACGTTGTTTTCAAATACATATTATTTTCTCTCTCCTATTTTATGTGACACCAATAAAATTTTAAGATTCAACCAATTGTTTATATGCTTTTTAAATATTTTAAATTGTTAATTATCATAGTTTATATAAGATTGTCATAATTTTTATATTTATTAAAAAAACAAAAAAGAAAAAGAAAAAAAAACTACTGAAAAAAAGTACAGATACACCTTCAAGTTACTCAAATAAGCACGTTGACGTACTCCGAAAAACCTCAAAAGATTACCAAATCGCCTTTGAATTTTTTATATAGTTTTTAGATATATAAAAAATTTAGAAATAAGACAAACAAATTAAAAAAATTACAAATACCTCTCAAACTGTTTAAGCAGGCATGTCGACTTGTTGTCCACTGGAGCAACTTATCGCCACTATTGACATCCAATTTTTAGCCTCCATGGTATAAATTAATCATCGAGCTTTTATTTATTAATAATTTGAAATAATTAGTTTTGAAAATGCAAAAAAATATTTTCTCAAATAAATTTTATTTTTTTTATTTTAGGAGTTATTATTTTGTAATTAATTTAACTATTTTGTGTTGTTAATACCAAAAATTTTCAATTAATTTGTATTAATTTATCGTGTAGTCAAATTAGTCAATTAAATTCGATTTGATTATATTTAATTGGCTAAGATTGCAATTGATTTGACCAATTTTTAAATCAAAATACCCCTACCTCTTGAACCCATTTTTGGCTTATATTTTCATACCTAATTGGTCCATTTTGGACCAAATGTGGCCCAAATCATTTCAAAAGCCCAACCCAAACGCCCCTGACCCGGCTTAATTCCCGTTATCAGCCATCACATATACATACAACATACATACACCCAAAATGTGACCCCACAAGCCTTTTTCTTTCTTCTTCCTCTTCTCTCCCTTTACCCTTCCTCCTCAACGAACCAACAAGCCCAGAAACACCAAAACAATCAAAGCAGTCTCAACGTTCACCTTCACCACTCCGTATATACGTGTCAGTCTTTCCCTCACCCCATACGAATTCGTTGGGAAAAATTTCTACGTGTCTCAATCGTGCGTTTTTCCTCATAAATCGACAGTCAAGTCCTCAAATCCGTTGAGGATTTGACTTTATCCTTATCTGGTTTTCAAGATTTTGAATTTAGAAACCCTAAATTCCGACTCCAATTTTCATTTCACCCACCTGGTTTTCCTCCCGTTTTGCCCTAGTTTTGGGGCTATATATATACCTTCCTTCTCCTCCATTTGGAGGACAGCTGCTCTTAATCGGAAAAACCATAGTGAACCTCAATCAATTTTTACTGCGGTTCCTTCATCTCAAAAACACACTTAACTTCCATTTTTGAAAAATCAAGCTCTGTCCAAAGAACTCATTCGATTTCAAGGATTACTGAAGCCGAAGGTGTTCGGGTTTGAAGCTTGCAGACGTAATTCCTCTGGTGGTGGGAAGTCTTCTTCAAACTCGTCGTCACCAGTTTCTGCTCTCAAAAAGGTAACCCCTAATCCTAATGTTTATTCTTGAAGCTGCGTCAATAGCTTTCCTGTGCTTCAAATGTCTTTCGAGTGCAGTTGTTTGCAACAGATATGGACTCTTTTGACTTGTGTGTATTTGTTGTTGCTTCGTTGGATTTATCTTCTGGTTTGTTCGTCGGAGTTCATATACAGTTGTTTTGAATATGAGTAAAACGATTTTGATGTAGTTGAGCTATTATTGAGTCTGAATACATAGTTGTGTATCTGGTTTGCATATGATTGATAGATCAAGTTTTATCCTGGTAGAAGTCGATATCTTTCATTAATTTCTCGGATTTTAGCTTGTGATATCAATTGAAGTGATGTGTTCTCTCTGGTTTCTGGATTCTGTTTTCCCCTTTGATTGCTAAAACTATGGTTGCAATTCAAGTATATCATGGATTGGAATTCTATGATCTCTCCTAGCTTATATTCACCTGTTTTTATCCTGTTTGCCTTGTGTTATACCATCTTATTTTCGAAATCTTATTTGCACTCTATTTGTTGCCTTAAAAGAATGTTTTTGTTTCTATTCGACTCTACTACTTTTCTTTACGTTGCCAGAAACAGGGAAAGAGTTTAATTTTAGACTTTATCTGTAGTTCTTAGTACTATTTTGTTTCAGTTTTCTTTCCTTATTTGTGTGTCTGTTCTAGTTATCATCAACATGTCTAGGTTCATGAATGGTCGAAATCTTGAATGCTTACCTTTCTTTTTTTAAAAATGATGAATATATTTCAACGTGGTTGTATATTAACTTCCTGATGGCTCATCACTAACTACTGAAATAGTTGAAATAACATTTCAAAGGTGTTCTTTCTTAGTGTCTTATTTTACATGATTTCTTGAGTAGGAATAGTTTCCAGTATCGATTTGAGTGTTGATCATTATTTAGCATCTTATGAAGCTAATTTGCTCTCATGACATTTGGATTAGTATTAAGATTTATCCAATGGCTTCCTATCTACTTGCGTGCCTGAATGTCTTAAAATCATACCTTATCTTGTTTGGTGTTTTAGATCAAGTAATTAATGAAATTTACTTTTAATTTCCCTGCTGAGAAACTACTAAGTTTTATTTTCCTGCTTCTCTTTCGCATGTGACACTCTCTGGGTCCATTTTGGACCCCATTTGCATCTTTTGGGTCACGGAGGCCCAACTCCTTTTCTATTGAGTCAGCCCCAATTTACAGTCAAAGGAAGCAGTCTTCAGGGTCTTGGAGCTGCTTACAGGTCTTCTGAAGATGAAATACATGTCATGGAGTGTATAGGAGCAGATGCATACACCAGTATGCATAGTTTATACACTGGTATACACCTGTTGTATACAATAGATAAATGGGCCCAAAAGCCCTGATTTTTGAGCACCAGCAGGAAATATAAGGGCTAGACAGGCCCAGTTTTTTTTTTTTTTTGGTAACTTACACAAATCTCATACTTTTGGAGCTAATTCCAACTAATACCAATATTTTTTCAAAATTACCAAAAATCCATAGAACAAATGAAACCAGTGATACATGTCGAATAGGTAGGAGTATTAAGAGATTTTAACTATGGTACATGGAGAAGTAGGGATTGTAATTTGCATCAATAAATGTTACAGTTTTGTATCATTTAAGGGATTTTTGTAATTTTTTTAAAGGGTCGAGATTATATGAAATTATGGAAATATAAGTTGTGTATTTCTGTAATTTTTGCCTTTTTTTTTTAGAAAATAGGACAGGGGAAGATTGGGCCTGTCAAGCCCAATCTTTACTTAGTTTATTATATTATTTGACTTTTTAACTCTTTAATTTTTTATTGTTTTGTTCTTAATCTAATTTAAAAATTCCCAAAGAAAGTCATTTGTGTTATTTTCATAATTTCGTGATTTTTAGTTTCCTCAATTTTGCTAAGCTAGTCAAAAATAAATGCGGTTAGATTTTAAATTTTCTTAAAAGATTCTTAAGTTTAAATTTATTTTCAAACTTAGATCTTCTTTTCAAGTATCATTTCTAAAATTGATTTTTCTCGAAGTTAGTCAAAATGTCTTAATCGTTGGCAGTCGTAAGTTCACGACTATGTTTGAGTGATTAATTTTTTTTCAAAATGAAAATTGAATCTTTGCCCGTCTCTTTGGAAATTTTAAGATTTTTTTGTTGAGTTTTAAAATTTAAATTAGTTTTCTTAAAAATTAAGTGGTGACTCTATTTTAAATTTTGAAAGTTTAGTTTTATACTTAAATCAATTAAATAATAAACTGAATTTTTGAAAAATCCAACTCATTTTTTCGCCAAATAACATCTACCTATAGTATAGTAGTAGAACTTGAGACAAATTGTCTTCTGTGACATATATATAACCTATGCATGTAATTGAATCAAAGCAGTCTGTTTTCTATAGTACGAAACGATTATTATGTTTAATGTATCTTCTTTAAAAAAAAATTAGTTTTTAGAAAATTTCCCTCGAAATAATAAGAGAATGAAAACATTTTTTATTGGCCATCGACAATGTTTTCATCGTTTGGAGTTTGAGAATACTTGGAGAATTTCAATTTGGTTATTTGAATGTACTCCCCCCTTAGTTTTTACCTATTCCTTATACTATTTTGAGATATTTAATAATATTTTTTACTATTATATTTTAAAATATTATATTTATCATTTTATAATATTATATTTATCATATTTAAAAGATGATTTACCACTTTTTAATTTTTATTATTTATTATTTATTACTTGTTTATTTTCGTACCAAATCAACGGAGAATAAATAAAGATGAAAGTATTAAAATGCTGCGCCTGCACGTTTAAGCAAGCACTCTTTTCATTTTTCGAAAATTTATCATAATTAGAGCATATGCAGGCTTCACATGGCCTAGCTGGACAAATAGGTAGGTGTGGCTTTCAAGAAGTAGCAAAATACTCTTTCCAAAAACAACAACAACAATATACCAGTGGAATCCTACAAGTGAGGTCTGGGAAAGGTGGATGTACGCAGACTTTACCACTACCTAAGTAGAGAGGCTATTTCCTGGGAACCCTCATCCGATTCTTTTAAATTGCCATACTGTGTTCTTAAAATTAATCAAATTAATTTTTAAATTATATTTTTTTATTCTATTTTAATTAAATTTATGAGTTAATATATATATTTTAAAAAATATATATAAAAATAAAATTTTAATTATACTTTCTATTATTACTTTTTATTGAATTATAAATATATAATATAATTTGTCTTTTAAAAAATTTAATACTTCAATAAATAAAAAGATAAATATCAAAAAAGTTTTAAATATTCGTCTTGAACCATAGTTCAACTACTTTGAACTTTAAAAAAATCTTAAAAATTTCATTAATTTGAGATAGAGAGAGTATTAATTTAATATTTAGAAATAAAATTATAAAAGAAAAGACTCTCCTAAAACTTCAAATTATAATATTTATTTTCCTAAAAAATATTTTTTTTATTTCCAACTAAAAAATAAAAGATATTTTTATTTACTAATTAAACATGAAAGAAAAAATTAAAAAATTAATTTATTTTTCAAAAGAATATTTTGCTCCATACCAAAGACAAGGCCGAGAGAGAATGAGATTACTTAAGTTTGAGAAAAAGCAAATGAGTGTATTTTAAGCAAAAGAGCCCACATGCCACATTGTATGGGAGACTTTAAGGTTTTGTGATTCAAAGTTATCAAATACTCCATTTAATTAGCAATGTTGAGATTTCCATGATGCCTTAAAAACATAGATTTATTTAGAAATAGGTAATTGCTCCTTTAAATACTCTCTCTCTATATTTTCGTTATAGTATCTATTAATGGGTTTTGGATGGAGTTGAGTATTGGAATCTTCTGCCAGAACAACTGGATAATATTTATTTAGTGGGTTGGAATTGGAGGAGTTGACCTAAATTTATTGTCTGAATACGCTTTTATTAAGGAATTTATCTCTTAACAGAGATTTTGGTCAACATAAGGAACAAGATTTGTGAAGAAGGGATCTGATAGGTCAAGTATGTGTATGAATTAAGGGGTTTGGTTTGTAACAATTTGGAAATATGGCATGTATGAAGTTGGGATCCAAGACAGATGCATTCCAAAGAAAAGGCCAGGCCTGGTACACTTTCTTCTTTCTTTTTCAACATTATACTTTTACATTTGAAAGTTAAGGTAAGTGTTGACATTGTGAAAGTTAGATTTAGGGTTTATTCCATCAAAAACAGACTAACCATCTTCTTCCCGTGTATTCTGTGATTCACATAATTACTGTTTGCCTTGGCAGCATCTTTGTTGCCTCAGGTGGTAGATTACATTTCAAATTTTACAACATGCCTCCTGTTGGTATGTTTGTAGGTTCTGCACAACTGGCCTCCCAAGTGACATTGTTGTTGAAGTTGGGGAAATGACTTTCCATCTCCACAAGGTAATGTTTTCCTTTGCCTTAGATTTCTGGCTTTCTCTCAACTACACCTTACTCATGATTGTTAACTATCTCTAGTAACAGCAAAAACTGTTATTATTTCTTCTCAGATGCTTTTTGCTTCTATATTTGACGAAATTAGACACAAGTGACATACTTTTGCACCTTATAATGACCTCTACTTTAGTCTCTTCAAGCTACCATTTATTCTTTCAACCAATAGTAATGTTCCAAGACAAAACTTTATCAAATTTTGGCCTTTTCTGCATTTAAAAAAAATTGTAAAACGATCTTGAGCTCAATTTCAAATTAGTTTGATTGTATGGAGTTCGTTCAGATCTAGTTTTAATGTTTTCCTATGAATAACTGCAGTTCCCATTGCTTTCTAGAAGTGGGGTTATGGAAAAACGGATTGCAGAAGCATCTGAAGGAGAAGATGGCTGTGTTATTGAACTCAGTGACATCCCTGGTGGCGCCAAAACATTTGAACTTGTAGCTAAATTTTGTTATGGGGTTAAACTAGAGCTTACAGCAGCAAATGCAGTATACCTTCGATGTGCTGCACAGCATCTTGAAATGACTGAAGAATACGGGGAGGGGAATCTGATATCA
This sequence comes from Solanum virginianum, assembly GCA_000787875.1. Classification (NCBI taxonomy): domain Eukaryota; kingdom Viridiplantae; phylum Streptophyta; class Magnoliopsida; order Solanales; family Solanaceae; genus Solanum; species Solanum virginianum. Next base: position 9,258 of record DF359882.1, read on the forward strand.
CAGACTGACATTTTTCTTAATCAGGTAGTACTCCGTAGCTGGAAAGACTCTTTGAAGGCACTCCAAACCTGTGATGATGTTCTCCCATATGCTGAAGAACTCAAAATTACAAAAAGGTGCATTGATTCATTAGCTGTGAAGGCATCTACTGATCCCAACCTGTTTGGTTGGCCTGTGATGGAGCACGTTGGCCCCTTGCAGAGTCCTGGAGGGAGTATCCTATGGAATGGAATAAGCACTGGAGCTAGGCCAAAGTATTCAAGTTCAGATTGGTGGTATGAGGATGCATCAACTTTAAGTTTACCTCTTTACAGAAGGTTAATTTCTGCTATGGAATCTCAAGGCGTCAAACAGGAAATTGTTGCTGGTTCCCTCAGTTATTATGCTAAAAAGTACCTGCCTGGGCTAAACAGGCGGCAGACCTCTTCTGAGTCCACTAACCGGCTTGCACCAGTTGGTTTAGGTTCTTCACTATCGGAAGAAGATCAGAAGCTTTTACTTGAAGAGGTGGATAATTTACTTCCCATGCAAAAAGGCCTAGTTCCAAGTAAATTCCTCTTTGGCCTACTGAAAACGGCCTTGATACTTCGAGCCTCTCCCTCTTGCATATCAAACTTAGAAAAAAGGATAGGAATGCAGCTTGATCAGGCCACTCTAGAAGATCTCTTGATGCCTAATTTTTCTTACTCGATGGAGACACTTTACAATGTTGACTGTGTACAGAGGATTCTCGAGCACTTCTTAGCCATGGATCAAGGAACTGGTGGTGAATCACCTTGCTCCATTGATGATGAGCAACTTATTGGTTCACCATCTCTGACACCAATCACTATGGTGGCAAAACTAATTGATGGATATCTTGCTGAGGTTGCCCCAGATGTTAACTTGAAGCTTCCCAAGTTTCAGACTCTTGCTGCTTCTGTTCCTGAATACGCAAGGCCCTTGGATGATGGCCTTTATCGTGCAATTGACATTTATCTCAAGGTAAATTTAGTTTTTTTATTCCTTTCTAAGTTATGATAATTGTAATGTGTAATCTGAAGTAAATGTGGTCACTATACTACGGTTACTGAAATTTGCACTTAATTTTGAGATCCTATTTAAGCTTCGGCCCAAGAAAACTTAGATTCAAGTGGCTTGCTTGTATGGGCATGTCTAGTTGGGTACAGCAGTCTAGTGACTGAATACCCTGCCACTCACTGAAACCTATATCTGAATATAGGTTCCAAAGAACGCATTTCTTTTCGTTTTAATTTTGGTTCAGATCTTTCATTTCAGATTGTATATCTTTAACAGCATATCCAGTGTAGTTCCACAAAGTGGGATGGAGATTGTAAATCTTTATTATTCTTTTGTTTATGCAGTCACATCCATGGTTGGGAGAATCCGATAGAGAACAACTGTGCAGGCTCATGGATTGCCAGAAACTCTCCTTGGAAGCTTGTACGCATGCTGCACAGAACGAACGACTCCCTTTAAGGATTATAGTACAAGTACTCTTCTTCGAACAGCTGCAGTTGAGAACATCCATTGCAGGGTGCTTCCTAGTGTCTGAAAACCTTGATGGGGGGTCAAGGCAGTTGAGAAGTGCCACGGTAGGACCAAATGAAGGGGGCTGGGCTACTGCTGTGAGAGAAAATCAGGTGTTGAAGGTGGGAATGGATAGCATGAGGGTACGTGTGTCAGAGCTTGAGAAGGAGTGCTCGAACATGAGGCAGGAGATCGAGAAGTTGGGTCGACACTTCACATTTTTGGAGGGCCTTGCATCATGGACTAGGTACTCAGCTAGACATCCTTATCATGCTATTGTTGATTACAACGCAAAAACTGTGACCTTAGCCATGCCCGGTGTACCAAAGATTGAATAGAAGGGTGATAGTGTTCTTATCCTAGCAAGGTTATCTCCTACATTCGTGCCAAGAAATTAATTGATAGAGGGTGTTTGCCTTACTTGGCTTTCATTTGAGATACTAGTATTGGACCACCTTCTTTAGAGTCTATCCCTGTGGTTTAGGAGTTTGTCAATGTGTTTCCCACTAACCTTCCAGGTGTTCCACCCAATAGGGAGAAGTTTGGGTTCAAGTTGAAGTCTCAAATGTGCAGTGCTCAGGAGGGATCTGTTAGCAACCAGAACAAGATAAATAGCAAGGCTATAAAGGATGACAAGGCAAAAGAAAACTATCGAAAGCACTAGAAAAAAATTATCTACAGATGAATTATTCTGTGTTTCTATTCTTTGAAGGATCTTGGCTTGCTTCTGTTTAGTTTAAGTCCCCAGTTTCTTTGTCATATATGTTGATTAGGTTCTTTGACAGTCTCGTCTATGTAGACATCATTGACATCATCAAGTGTATTTTATGTATCTTCGTTTTTCACTCTTTTTACCTTCAACAATAAGTGCAAACATCTAAGTAGATCTCTTGTAGGGAATCTGTGTGACTGTAACTTGTGTTCCCATATTTGTCATTATGAAAGTAGCAGGCATTGGCAAGGTACGCTGATTTTGAAACCCCTTCCTACTTGGTCTTGGTAGTGAACACTTGTTTTCATCCAAATGTCCTAACAAAAGACTAAAGAAAAATGAGAAAAATTTTTATCCGTGGAGAACCTACGTAGTATGGCGCTCCGTAACTCTTAATTTTGGCTACTCATTTTCCAGTGACTATGGCCGCTGGATAGCCTCCTCCAGAGGCTGTTAAACGGATAAAGGAAACAATATAGTTGGCCCATTACACCCTCCTCACAAACTGTTACATATGCGTCAACACTACAACCAACCCCAACAACTCTTCACGAAGAGCCCAGGGTTGTTAAAGAAAAAGAAGAGGTGGCCTGAAATGAATAGGGGTGTGTTTGGTATGGAGGAAAATGTTTTCTCAGTTTTCTCATGAGACTCTGACTAAAGTTAATGATAGGTTGGAGGCTTGGAGACATGCTTTGGAGTCCAAAGGATTCAAATTGAGCAGAACAAAAACTGAATACTTGGAGTGCAAATTCAGTGTTGAGAGGGATGAAGCAACAAATATGCACATGTCCAGAAGATGCATGTTGCAGAGATGAGGATGTTGAGATGGATGTGTGATCACACCAGGAGTGACAAGGTTAGGAATGAGACCATTCAG
>DF359882.1:15700-38457 GCA_000787875.1 Solanum virginianum
GTCGAGTGCAAACGATTCCAATCGCTTAAGTTCTAGCATGAGTTCATATATGTGTCTACTTTAAATGATCATATCTCTTAGCACATAATGAATTAGATATCGTAAAACCCACCAAATGAAAGCTTTTTAAATTATTTCAACGCAACTGGTTTCACCTCATTCGGAGTTCGAACCAAAATATTATGCTTATTTTAGTGAAGCATTTGTTAGTGCTATTTGTTTTGAATGATGACTATTTTCAGGAAAAACACAAAAGAGGAAACAACCTGGATGGAAAGCAAATCAAAGCAAAAAGGAAAACTCAAATCTAGGACTCAATCAAGGAAAATTGAAAGAAGAAAAAGGAAAAGATATAGAAGAGATCAATCAAAGATCTTTTCTAATCAAGAAAAGTCTACCCATTGCCAAGAATCATGAAGATTATCAATCAAGAAGGATTTACACAATTGAGAAGAATAAGATAGATTGCAAGAAAGATCTACACGATTGAGAAGAATCATAAAGATTGGAAGTCGCCTTTCCTTTGCCTTACCCTTATTCTTGGAAAGAGGATTTATCACCGCCTCAATCCAAGAATCAAATCTATTGGGATGCCATCTCTTCAATATACCGGATATCTCATGAAGCATACAAGCCTACTACATTTCAAGCCTTTCTTCAATACTCTTCATCTTTAGAAATTATTATAATCTTTAGGTTTGTTACTATGAAAGAAAAAGAGAGAGAAAAGATGAAAAAAATTGAAAGAGAGGTCTGTATCAAAAGAAAAAAAATAAAAAAGAAAAAAAAGAGAAGAAAAATCTGAGTGTTTGTCTTAAGTTTAGTTTCTTGTAACCATTAGTCCATTAAAGACTTAAAAAGATATCCCTTGTAACTCAATGGGACTGGACCTAGGATTCACTTTGAATCTGAACCAGTATAAAAACATCTGGTATTGAATTTTCTTTTTATGCACTTTACTTTCCTGCTCATTTACTTAATTGCTTTAGTCGTCTACCCGATTAATTAGTTGACTATCTGAAGTTTAGGGTTAAGATAAAAGAAAAATAAAGAAAATTTAGTTCACCCCCTCTTGTACTTTTAATTGATATCAGAGCCTGGTCTCACTAATTATTTAATCTAACCACAAGTGAGAAAAAGATCATGACAAATCAAAATCATACTATTGGAGCACTGTTTCAAGAGGGAACTTCTCAAACTAGACCTCCCTATTTCAATGGAAAGCATTTCTCACACTGAAAAATCAGGATGGAGACCTTCATGAAGTCTTATGATGTTAAGGTTTGGAGGGTCATCAAACTTGGAGATATTTCCATCCTTGCTACTACAACTTGCAAATGAAAATTCATCAAGCTCTGAAGGAAGTCAAACCTCTATCACTCCTAGTCTGAAAAATTACACTGATTAATAGATAGAAATCATTAAGATAAATTCAAAGGCTAAGAATGTTTTATACAATGCAATTAGTGGTGAAGAATATGAGAAATTCTCCAGCTGCAAAACTGCTAAAGAAATGTGAGAAAAATTGAAAGTCACCTATGAAGGAATTGACAAAGTAAAAGAAACTATTGTCAGTCTCCTTGTCTATGAGTATGAACTATTCCAAATGAAAGAAGGAGAATCTGTTGAGAGTATGTTTTCACGACTGAGCAAGATCATTGGAGAACTCAAAGCTGCAGGAAAGGAATATGCTTCAATAGAGCACATAAGGAGAGTCCGAAGAAGTCTACCTCCTCAATGACATTCCAAGGTCGTTGCACTAGAAAGCATGGATCTGAAGAACCTAACCTATGATGAGGTTCAAGGAAATTTTATTAATTTTGAGAAAACTCATCTAAACAAGAAGGGCAAAGAAGATGAGAAAAAGAAATCTGTTGCCTTTACAGCCACAGATGACAATCAAGAAGAAGAAGATGAATTAAATGAGGATGAAATCGCATTAATCACAAGATCAGTCATGAAAAATTTCAGACGCAACATAAATCAAAGAAGAGGTAAGCCAAATAACTCCAGAAACAAACAAATTGCTAACTATAATATAAATAATGGCAGGTGCTATGAGTGCAGAAAGTTTGAACACATTGCAAGTGAATATCCAGAAGTCAAAAGAAGATATACTCAAGGATATGGAAGAAACAAAGCACTTAGCAGTTGGAGTGATGAAGACACATCTGAATATGATCAAGATAAATTTGGAAATATGTGCTTCATGACCATTGGTAAATCCAGCCAGGTAAAATTTGATTTTTGCAAAAACTATCATGAATTAAGAGCATTACTAGATTAGGCCATTGCAGATCTAAAAAGATCCTTTGAAAATCTTAGACCTATTCAAGATAAAAAAAGAGCTTTGGAAATCAAACTTGAAGTTTGTGTTTTGAAAAAGATCTTTTTGATGAAGAAAATTTTGAATTAAAAAATCTTTTAAAAAATGCTTATAAATTTACCAGCCCTAATAAAGAGATCAAGTCAACTAGCTCAAACCAGTCAACTTACTCTCAAAAATGAATATTTTAGTCTGTCTGGATCTAATAAAACTGGTAAAAGCTCTTGCTGTTATTATGGTAAACCTGGCCATTCTTATTCTAGATACAGGTTTTGCCTTTCTAAACCAACTAACATGGTTTGGAGGATCAAACACACCTCTAACTAAAAAGGACCCAAAACACATTGGGTACCTAAACACAAGTAATTATGTTTTACAGGAACTCCACGAGAAATCAAAAGGTAAATAGTATCTTGACAGCAGATGTTCAAATCACATGATAGGCGACAAATTTTTTTCAAATTTGTTGCTAATTTTAATGGTGAAAAAATTTGGTTTGGAGATAATTTGACTAGAAGTGTCATTGGTATTGGTACCATCTCTTTTAATGAATCTTGTGATATTACTAATGTTTATCTTGTGAAGGGTCTAAGGTACAATCTACTAAGCATCAGTTAACTATGTTATGTTGATTGAGAGGTAAGATTCAGGAAAACTAGATGTATAATATTGAGGATATATCAGGAAAGGAAATTCTTCCTGAAGCAGGGACAAGAATGTATCCATTTTCGACTCAGTGAAAGGATCCACAAATCACATCTGTCTCGCATCTATTTTTGAGGATCCATGAATTTGGCATAAAAAGTTAGGCTATGCCAACATGAGATTAATTGAGAAACTGGCAAGACTGAATTTGGTAATTAGACTGCCAAAACTGGATTATATAAAGGATCAGACTTGTGATGCTTGTCAAATGGGAAAGCAAACAAGAAACTCTTTTTAATCAAAGGATAGTGTCTCTACTACAAAACATCTTCAACTTCTTTATATGGATCTGTTTGGACTAACTAGAACTGCTAGTATTGGTGAAAAAAGAAATGATCATACAAGAGAATTTGAAAGTAGAGCCTTTGAAAACTTCTGTAATGAAGAAGGCTACTCCTACAAGTTTTCTACTCCTCACTCTCCTCAATAAAATGGAGTCATTGAGAGGATGAACAGAACTCTTCAAGACATAGCTAGAACCATGATATGTTAACACTCTCTTCCTCACCACTTTTAGGCAGAAGAGATAAGTACAACTTGTCATGTTCTTAACAGGTGTTTAATCAGACCCATTCTTAAGAAGACTCCATATGAACTATGGAATGAGAAGAAATCAAACATTAGCTACTTTCATCCTTTTGGCTGCAAATGTTTTATTCACAATAATGGTAAAGATAATCTACGTAAATTCAACCCTCGCAGCGATGAAGGTATCTTTCTTGTTATTCTACCACTAGTAGAGCATATCAAATTTTAATAAGCGTACTTCCACCATAGAAGAATCCATACATGTTATTTTTGATGAATCTAACCCTAACTTTGAGAAAAGGTGTAGTTCTGATGATGAAAATGCCACCAACAGTGATAAAACAACTTCCAAAGTAGTTGCTGACAAAGATCAGTCGACTACTGTTGAAGACAGTCAACCAGTAGTAGAAACTGTTCCCAATGAATGAAGAAGTGAGTCTGACTACCTAGTAGGTTTATTATTGGTGATGTCAGTGATGGAATAAGAATAAGGGCATCCATCAAAAGAAGTACTAACATCGCTCTTATATCCCAATTTGAACCTAAAAAGGTAGAAGAAGCTTTGAAAGATAATGATTGGGTAAATGCAATGAAGGATGAATTGGATCAATTTGAAAAGAGTCAGTCTGAACCTTGGTCCCCAAACATGAAAATGTTACTGTCATTGAAACAAAATGGGTGTTTAAGAATAAGCTAAACGAGACTGGAAAAGTAACTAGAAATAAAGCAAGATTTGTAGCTTAAGGTTACTCTCACCAAAAAAGAGTCGATTATGATGAAACTTTTGGCCCTATAGCAAGGTTAGAGTCTATTTGAATTCTTCTTGCTTATACTGCTTTTAAAAGTTTTAAACTTTTTCAAATGGACGTTAAAAATGCCTTTTTAAATGAATTTATTAAAGAAGAAGTTTTTGTAAAATAGCCCCCAGGTTTGTAAATTCAAATTTTTCTTACCATGTGTTTAAGTTACTAAAAGCTCTTTATGGACTCAAGCAGGCTCCCAGAACTTTGTATGAGCACCTAAGAAAATTTCTCTTATCCCATGGTTTTTCACGAGAAAGTGTCGACACTACTTTATTCATCAAAAAATCTTCCTCGGACAACATTATTATTCAAATTTATGTTGATGATAATATTTTTGGAAGTACTAACTCTGATCTGTGCAAGGAATTTACCAACCTTATGCAAAGTGAATTCGAAATGAGTATGATGGGTGAGTTAACATTCTTCTTGGGACTTCAAATATTTCAAACTGATCAAGGGATATTCATTTACCAAAGCAAGTATACTTTGGAACTTGTGTAAAATTTTGGTATGGAAAATGCTAAATCCATTAGCACTCCCATGATTCCCTCCTGCAACCTGGACCTTGATGCTAATGGTAAGAGTACTGATGAATCAAAATATATAAGTATGATTGGATCTCTATTTATCTCATTGCAAGTTATCCTGACATTATGTTTAGTGTGTGTAAATGTGCTAGATTCCAATTTGTTCCTAAAGAATCTCATTTGACTACCATCAAAAGAATAATTCATTACATAGTCGAAACTATTTCATTTGGACTATGGTATGAAAGATCTCTTACACTTGATCTTTGTGGGTTTTCTGATGCAGATTATGCAGGTGATAAAGTGGACCGAAAAAGCACTAGCAGCTCCTGCTAATTTCTTGAAAATTGTTTGGTCTCTTGGAACAACAAGAAACAAAATTATGTCTCTATTTCAATCACTGAGGCTGAATATGTAGCCATTGGTTTGTGCCGTGCTCAGGTTTTGTGGATAATTCATCAATTAACTAATTTTGATATAAGTGTTAAGCCGGCTAGATTGCTGTGTGATAATTCAAGTGCTATTTATTTAACTAAAAATCATGTTCATCATTCTAGGGCTAAGCACATTGATATTAAGCACCATTTTATTAGAGATCATGTTTTAAATAGAAATATTGAAATTGCTTTTATTAATACAGAAAATCAATTGACAGACATTTTTACAAAATTTCTTCTTGAAGAAAAATTTTGCTATCTCAGAAATTTGCTAAATATTATTTCCAAACCGATCTAATTTTCTTTTGGTTATTTTTGGATATATTAACTGTTTAATTTTTATTTTTTGACTCTTCTTCGATAATTATTAGATGCATTTAATTAGAAATTGATTGTGTTTCTTTTTTTGCACAATTTCTGTTACTTCATTTAATGCGGTGCACTTAATTTAATGACTGGCATTTGGGTTTTCCATCTTTCTTTTCATGTGAAAGATGCCCCTTTTGAAATGACCCCAAAAACAATGCCCGAAAATGTGCCTCGAAATACCCAAAATTTTAAATTCCATATATCTCAAAATCAATTTACTATTTCAAAAATCCGACTTCATATTCTTGTTCAGGAGGTCCAAATTTGGTGAGAAAGGGTTAACCCTAATTTAAGAGCAAAAGATTAGCATGAAATTCCAAGAATACAAATTCCAGTGGGGTTTCTGCGTTGCCCTCGCGACGCGTCCTAGTTCATTTTGGTGACTGTTTTTTTTAGTTCAGTCCAAGACTTCTAAGTCTTGGGCCTAAGCGTTCCCAAACGTGTTTTTACTTATACTTAGCCTAATTTCACCCTCATATCATCCTATACATTTCCCAATACTCACTCAAACACTTAGTCATATTTTCACTCCCTAAATTCAAGTCCCAACCCTCATCTCAAGCTTTTCATGGGTTCTTTTCGCCCATGATACCCAAGCCTCCTTTTACTCAAATTGCATGACTTAAAGTTGATTTACAAGTGGGTCTTGATTATTATGAAATTCACTGCACACTATGTTAAAGCTATGTAAAGTTATGACTGTTTTGCTATGTTTTGAGTTATAAATGTTGGGTTTATTATAAGACTTGAAAAGAAGTTTTGATGTATATTGCTTGAGAGTATTGCAAGGTATTGAATGATTATTTTAAAATAGATTTTCTTGCATGAGTTCATCTCCAAATTATATGGTTTTATAATACCATTACACACCTCTAGGTATTTAATAAAATGTCTGGATGTGGTTTCTTGATGAGTTGAAGGTCTAAAGCATGAGATATGATATGATTGACTATATGATGATGAAATGAGCTTATGTATATGATATATTCTATATAAAGTGTTGCATAAGACTATGCCTAATCCGGGTGACCTAGTTGAGGGGTCAACATCTCAACCACTAGGGTGATGGGTGATATCATTACTAACCTTAATGAGGGGTTTGTACCTCACACACTAGGGTGATGGGTTCTATCATCACTAGTATTGATGAGGGGTTTGTACATCACATACTAGGGTGATGGGTGCTATTATCACTAACCTTGATGAGGGGTTTGTACTTTATACACTAGGGTGATGGGTACTGTCATCACTAACCTACCAAGGGGCTTGTACTTTGGAAATCTAGCTTGGTCTCTTCTTCATATATGATATCCTATAAGAGCATGAGTTACTTGAGCATGTTTTACTTGAGCATTCAACATACATGCCATATTGTTATATTATGCATATTGTTTAATAGTATGCGTTTTGATTATGATGTCTATCTATTGTTGCATTGCATCCTACATACTTAGTACATTCAAACATACTAATGTATACTCTTGTCTATATGATATCACCATGTAGGAACCGGAGCCTAAGTTGATCATCCTCCTCACATGGCTAATTCAGTGCTATTCAAGTTAGTTGGCGAGTCCTCCACTTCAGGGACTTTAGTCTATACTCTCTCTTATTATGTATTGAGACACTCTTCTTTATGTTCTATTTGGCTATGAGGTGAGCTCAGTTGCTTTGTCTTGGCCCCCGCTCTTATCTATGTAGTAGAGGTGGTTGTTGGACATTTTGCAGATTATGCAGGTGATAAAGTGGAAGTTGCTTTGTCTTGGCCCCCGCTCTTATCTATGTAGTAGAGGTGGTTGTTGGACATTTTATGTATTTATGAAATGAGCTTGACTCTTGTCTCTTGATTATGTTATTGTGCAAGTTTTTCCCTTAGCCCCTTGACCTGTTTATGTTCCTTGATGTTTTATATGCTTTTGTAACCAATGATGTGTAATGACAAGTTAAGAGGCTTGTTTGGGGTTCCTTTGGGTTCCCCATTCGCCGTGTCATGTCTAGGCCCTAGGTTTGGGTCGTGAGACCTTCCTTTCATGTCCTATCATTTCAACTTTATCCCTTTTCTTCTTCCTGTCCCTTCTTTTGAGTCTCTTAAAAACCCTTCTTTACTTCTTCTTCCGCACTCTCTCTCCTCTTCTGAAACTTACCATGCCTCCTCGTAAAAGCTCAAGGATCAAAGGGAAGGCAATTGCCCATTCCCCAGTTCCTATTGACTCTGAAAACTCTTCCACCCCTTCATATCCTCCGTCTTCCAATTTCCCTATGATATCATCTCTTAAACGTCCAATGCCTGTTCATCTCTCTAATGATAAGAAAAAGAAATCACGTTTTTTTTAAAAAAAATCTCTTGACCTGAAAACTAATTTTTTTGGTACTCCTCCAATGAAATCCTCTTTCAATCCTTGAGGACTAAGACCATTGTGCATGGCCGTATTATTGACCTTGACCTTCTTTTGACTCTTCACTATCCTATTAAAGAGGTTTTCGAATATCAAGGTTGGGCTAAAGTTTTTTCTTCCTCTCCCAAAGTGGTTTATAAACCACTGGTCAGATTATTCTATGCCAACCTTCGTTTTTCAAAGCCCGATGAAGTGGAAACCCTAGTTCTAGGTAAGAGAATCTTTTTGGACTATGATATTCTTGATGAAATCCTTAAAATCAATTGCCCTGATTTTTCTGACCCCATTAAAAACTCTTGGCCCTCTAAATTTGATGTGACCTTTGAAGAAGCCAAAAGGCACTCTTTTCCAACCCCTTTGGACATTGTCCCTCAACCCTTGGATCTAAAGATGTCTCATTTGAAGCTTGTATCATTGTGCATATTGTTACTACCACTCTTCTCCCAAGAGTGGATTCTTTCTCCTCTCTATCTATTTGAGATACTTTCTGCACCTATTGCCTTCTTTCTAAGAAAAGGTTCAAGGTTTCTGCCTTTATTCTCAACTACTTGATTGACTCCACTATTGATCCCTCTAGTCTTTCTTATGGGATGATCATATCTCATGTCCTGGAAGCCAACTCTGTCTGCCTTACTAATATTCCATCTGTTGCTGTCAAGCAGTGTTACAATTGTAGGGCTTTCCAAAATATGGGGTATGTTCTATCAAATGACTCTTGGGCAAGTTCTGGGTCTATATAAGATGCATGAATGAAGCAAAATAAGCTCACAGGACACATGGAAATTACATCCACAATTAAGTATAGACTCACAGGTCATGCTTTCAGTCTCTGCTTACCTTCACAAGATAAGAACAAACATTGCCAGATACTCAAAAATGTATAAATGCATCAATACTCACAACCTCAAAAAATTTTGAGGGTACCCAATTTTTTATCAAAACATTGAAAACAACTCTAACAATAATGTATATGCCAATAGATAATTACTACTATGAAGTTACCCATTATCTATACTACCTAAACATGCCGGTTCAATAGAAAAATAAATATCCACAAGGAAAAAAAAGCATGGCAAGAAAACCTTGGGATCAAAAATAGGGGAAGTTATGGACTTGAGGCTAGTCAGACTTCACCTTAATCCAAACTTTCACCACCCCACCAAAATAGGATACTTTGTCCTCACAGTAACAACACAAAGAAAAGACAAAAATACAAAAACATAACATAGATATATATACATTCAAAGCTAACTATTAACAAAACTAATATCTAAAACAAACATAAAAATATTATCCAACAAGAACATCCACAAAAACCCAAATTCAAACAATATTGTCTAATAAAAGGATAGAGTATCCATGAAGATAAGTAAGAGTTGGGGTCAAAAATGGTCAAATATCATGGTGGTCATGCACCAGTCTTAGGCTGGTCTATGGGGTCTTGAGTCTGCCTCTCCTTCTCTGCTAAAGTACCCTCTCCAGGTAGGGTGTATTGTGCTCTCTCTCTGAATAGCCACCAACAAAAGGGCTTCTCCTCAGGTCTCCTCAGGTATGGGCTTCTCCTCAGGTCTCGGCCTCTTCAGGGTTGGCTCTGGATCAGCATGCTCAAAGGGCCTCTTCCCGTGAATTTTTGGATGGTCGGTGAGCCAATTAAATGCCTCATCACCTACCGATACTACCTCTAGGGCTGGAACAAGGGTTGCCAACAACTGCATTAACTCAGTCTTGAACCTGGCTAACACATCAGTCACTGCACTTATGTCAGCAGGACTAACACCCTCGCGCCTCTTTTGGACTCTAGCCTCGAACGTATCGACCCGTACATTAATCGATCGGACTCTTTCATTAACTAAATCTCAGGAAAATTCTCTCATTCTCTCCTCGGCATCCTGAACAGTTTGATCAATCAATGACCAGACCCATGCTGATAACTCTAGCAGCCTTCCCTCTGCTATAGCCACCCTGCACAATAAAGCCTAAAAAGCAACCATAGAGAAAAGAGGGTCAACCTAAAATATTACTGCTGTTGGTGCTCGAGTGTTGGTGGATGGTGTAGACTCGATCTCGGCTACTGGTGTAGGCTCTCTAGTAGCCAGATTAGTACGTGTAAGAGATGGAGGTGAACCTAGAATTTGTGGCTCGACCGAAAATGACATTGGGATAGGAGGTAGGATAGCTCGAGGTAAGGCCACTATGTTCTCATCAGCCTTTATCATGCTGGGATCCATAGTGCGTGTGGCCTCTACATGAGGGTATGAGGTCCAATAGGAAATACCTGCTGCACTGCATAGTCGATAAATCAAAACTAGAAATGGCAGTGAGGTGCTCATCTATGTTGCACCCTCGTGAATCTACTCTGAAATATTTCGAGCCCAATCTATAGTATATCCAGCTAGAAGGCTGGCCAACAATACTGCTCTCTCAAGTGTGATCACATTATCCGTAAAAGTTAGCCTAATACGCCAACGGATAATGGACCACTAGAACTTGGCCCAAAAGTAGAGGTAGGCTTTTACTATAGGATCTGCGTGATTTGTGACCCACATTGGCTCAACACCCTCCTCACAAATTTGGCTAGCAATCCACTATAGAAGCTTCGTCCTAACCCTGATGTCCTTCCTAGTCACCGCTATCCTCATTTTCTTAATACAACTATCATACTCAACGGTGAACTGAGGGGCTGTATAAGTAGGCCCAAACTGTACTCGTCAGATTGTCTCCTCCGAGATATCAACTCTCCTCCCCCAGGCTGTCACTACATGTAGCTTTGGCTGCTCAATTGGCCTTTTGTTCTTTGGTAACCCCCGACGAAGTGAATCAAGGTATGTCGCATAGAACTCACAGACTACAAAAGGGACATATTTGCCCAGCTGCTGCATAGTCCACCATAGTCCGTGCTTGCCCAATCCCGCATCTAATCTAGGTACTCTATCTTGTCCCGCAGTGTTCAACCTGGACTCCTCATAAAATTGGCGGATTGGCTTGCCATGCCCTTTATCCTCCAAACCTTGGTTGTAAATTTCCTTCATACCCGCAACACACCATCTGGGGTCAGCCGGGGGCTGAGATTGGACCTCCTCCTATTGAGGCTGATATGTGCTTTCTGACTCAGACTCGGAGCCAAAATATTAGGGGGGTCATTTGCGGTAAGCTACTATCTAACCCATCTTTGTTGCCCTGTTGTTCCTCCTCTTCAGACTGGGACGAACTACTCACTTCCATGGGTGCCTATACTGCAAGTGCCCGAGTCTGAGGTCTATTAGCCTCCGGGTCTAGCCTGACTCTATGGACTTCCACAAAGCTCTCGGATTGCTCGGTGTTAGAGGATTAATCCCGCAACCTCCATTAGAGAGCTTAAATAGCCCGTTTGTCTTTTGGAGGCATTTTATCTACAAATAACCCACAAAGCAACATATAAATTCCAGATGTTTGATTCACTGAAATACAAAGCAAAGAACAAGAAATAAAAGCAAATAAAAATTAACTATGCATTAATACAATTGTAGATATCTTTTGTACGAGTGGAGTTACGCCTCGTAAGGTGCCCTACTAGTCATATACTAGCCTCGTAGAACCAGTTATACCTTTAAAAATGCTTTTTGATTACAGATACAAGATGTAGTTATGATTGGTAGGATGGTCTACGAGTTATAGTCCTGGTCTCGTACCTAGTTCCAGAAATATTTTCAAAACTTATCAAAGTTTATGAGACCCTCCCTATGGGTCGTACCAAGAACTATGAATCATATGTAGGTCTCATATGAGAAATAAGAAGGTATTATAGGTGACTAATGCTTGCTACGAGGGGCCACTACAACTCATATAGGAACTTACGAGTTGTAGGAGTGCCTCGTAGCTGAGCACAGAAGTCACCTGCAATGCCTAAGTATTTCCCACACCAAGCACAAATTCAACACCAAATATAACTTAATCATGCAAATAAAAGAAAAGCATGACTAAATGGCACATAATCAATTCCATATTAACATTGGCAATTTAAAACAACTATTACCCCTAAGAGTCAAAACCAGTTCAAACAATACGTCAAGCACACCAAAATCAATCAACAACCTAAACTCATTCTTGACATGTCCACAACATCCCAAGGAAGTGCAATAACCATTCATAGTGATTCAATCAAATCCACATGTTCAAGCATAGGCAATCACCCCCATACCACCTAAGGTACAATTTCAACAACCATTCAAACCCCTACAATATTAACACATTACATATCAAGCACTACAAATATCATACTCATAATCACCCACTCAAGATTTTCTACAAGGTTCACTCAACAACCCCATTCTTTGAAAGCCTATAAACCCTAGATTACAACTCTAGCTTAATAATCAATGTAAGGCATGATTAAACATTATCAAACTAAACTTATACTCATATATGGAACAAAGTCATCAATAAAGATTGAGAAATGTAACTGAAAAGCTTATCAATTGAATTAAGAAATGAATCAAAGCAAAGAGAGAAGAATTTCGCATTGAAACCCTACGAATATATACCCTTGCCAGAATCCTTGCAGGAAAAATACGCGAGTAGTCAAAAATTTGGTCGAAAAAATGACATGGGTGATGGGGGAGGGTTTTTCGTCATCACTTAGGGTTTATGGAATGAAATTGGGAGTCAAAAATAATTTTGACCCCTTTTATAAGCAAACCGATCAGATTGTAAAACTGCAGGGCTGTCACTACATGTAGCTTTGGCTGCTCAATTGGCCTTTTGTTCTTTGGTAACCCCCGACGAAGTGAATCAAGGTATGTCGCATAGAACTCACAGACTACAAAAGGGACATATTAAGTTGTCCTATGACTCATTGTCCTGGTCTTGTACTAGACCTAACACTTGGTTAAAATATAAGAATCATACCTGGGTACTACAAACCCCACTTACGACTCGTAGAGGATCCTACGAATCGTAAGGTTGGCTCGTAGTGTATGTGCCAACTTCAGATACTTACTGTTTCCCCCTATGAGAGATGACTACTAGTTGTGATGAAGGCTACGACTCGTAGGCCTACTCGTAGGAGTTCTGCAAGTCCAATTTTTCTAGATATTAAGTGGTTTCACTTTTTACCTGCAAACCAAGTCTCAAAGCACAAAAAATGCTTAGAATTATTACAATTGCATCATTGCCCTCTAATTTAAAACAAACAACTACTACTACCCTATGTTTCAAATAAAAAAATAATCATCAAAATGCTTGGGTTGCCTCCCAAGAAGCACCTTGTTTAAACTTGTGGCCCGAATCTGTCATCTTTCTTTGTCAACTATTATCGAGGTTGCACACCTCACTCATGCATTTAGCTAGGTGTTTCATGGTTGGCCAATATCGAACACAACTTCTACATCATTAAACCTGAACCGCATCTAACCTGACCATATCCACTAGTGCTCTTCCAGTGGCCAGAAAAGGTCTTCCAAAAATGATAGGCACCTCAAAATCATCTTCGCAGTCAAGGATCACTAAATCTGCCAAAAAGATAAACTTATGAACTTTAACAAGCATATCCAAAAGGATTCCCTCCAACTTTTTAATGGTTTAATCTGCCATAAGCAACCTCATTTGTGTCGGGGTAGGAGTAACAAGGCTAAGCATTTTGAATATGATAAGAGGTATTAAATTAATGCTTACTCCAAAGTCGTATAATGCTCTTGCAAATTGAACATTGCCGATAGCGAAAGGAATAATGAATGCCTCGGGGTCCTCTCACTTTGAGCAAGGCAATTAGTCATAATCACACTACATTGTTGGAGTTATTGGGAGAACTCTTGTCTCAAAGTGTGTTTCTTGGTGACTAAGTCCTTCATATATTTAGCATATCCAGGCATTTTCTCCAATGCTTATAGGAAAGGAATGTTGATGGAGAGTTGCTTCAACATCGAGAGAAAGTTTTTGAACTTTCCTTCCTCTTCCTTCTTCTTGAGCCTTTGAGGGAAAGGAGGAGGAGGTTTTGGGACAGATTTTACTTTGTCATGCTCCCTTATCTCTTCTTGTTGCATCCTAACACCCTTCGAATCTTCCCTCAGCTTCAACTTCACCACCAAGACCCTTCTCATCGACTTCATCCACAATAACCAGCATAGGGGGATCTATTGTGCTCTTGCCGATCCTTGTCATCACCGCCATGTAGTGCCCTTCATTCTTTGGGTTTTGAATCATATTTCTTGGTAGGGTGCCCTTTTAGCGTTGGTTCAATTGTGAAGAAACTTATCCAAACTGTTGCTCAAGTTGCTTGATTGCCACTAAATGAGACTCTATCTTTTGATTAATACTTGAGATATCAACTTTTGTTCCCTTTTAGAGTCTCATCTTGATGGTCTTCTTGCTTCAAAAACTTTTCAAACATATCTTCGATCCAAGAATTGCTTGATCTGGCATCACGATTGTGTGGTGGCAAATAAGGATCATTCTTGTAGCCATCTCTTCTCCATTCTACATCAGGAACTCTTTCTCTCTCATAGTATCCACTCTTATTATCTTTTTACACCTCTTCATGGTTGAAGTTCCGCACTCATTCTACATCTTGTATTCTCTCTATCTCATAGTATCCACCCTAGTTGTCTCTATACATCCCATCACGGTTGAAATTCCGACCTTGATTCCTAGAACCTTGCCTCCAATAGTCTGAATTGGACCCTTGGGGGTTATTTTAGAAACTCACCACTTGGTTGCTCATATAACAGGCATCCTCATTAACGAATTGATCATCATACATAGGAGTAATTGGGGGTTGGTGAGCTATAGCCTTCACACTAGCTTGGTTTTGCTTCAAAACCAAATCCATGCTCATACGGAGTTGAGCAAGTTGCTCCATAATCTCTTCATTCACTTTACCCTGCTCACTATTTATGGTAACTGCACAAGAACACTTTGTATTACCATGCTCACTCTGTCCCCACGCTCTGTTAGTCTTCACCATTTGTTCTATTCTTTCGGCAACTAGCTCAAATGGTTGATCAAGAAAAATACCTCCCATGATTGTGTTAGCGCAAGCTTTGCTATTATCATTAAGTGCTCTATGGAAGATCTCGACCAAAGCATCATCAATAATTTTGTGATCAGGGACCATCCTTAAGCATTTGTTGGATCTCTCCTATGTAGTGCTAAGAGAGTCTCTAGGCAATTTCTTGAAGTTATTAATTTGGTCCTTAAGCTTCAGCTTCTTCGACCTTGGAAATACTCTCTGCATCTCAACCCAACTCATGATGGTACCCAGAGGAAGTTCAGACAACCATACAGCTGCATTGCCAGTCAGTGACAATGGAAACACCCTCAATATAATAGCATCAATAGAAATATTTTATGTCCCCATGACACTTTTGCACACAAAAATGACATTTTGGAGATGACTGTGGGGATCCTCTGACGGTAGCCCTGTGAATAGGCCACTGTTTCGGAGCATTTGGAGAAATCCACTTGATACTATAAACTTAGCATCTGTCAGTAGTAGGGAAATACTATAGAACTAGTAACATCCATTGCCATAGAGTTTAATCGGTACTGATTCTAGCCGTTAGCATTTGCATTGAAATCTCTAAGCTGTGGCCGATTAACCCTTGGTGGTGGATTCTCCTCTCTTCTTAAGTTTTCCTCATTCCTATTGTATCCTCCTCAACCTCAATGTACTCATTCACTCGAGCTATCTTTCTTGGTAGTCGATGGATCTCCAAATTTAAGGGAGCTAAAAGATTACCTTGGCTCCTTGTGTTGGGTATACAACCTAATACACCCTGCAAAAGAAATCAAACAACAAAAACCAAACAAAAGTAAACTACAAGAGACTCTAGAAATCAACACTAGAACTAACTAATAGTTAATTCAAGTCAAAACCTAGCCACTTTCCCTGTCAACGGCACCATAATTTTAGATGATGGTCACACTTCAATAAGAAAGCAGTCGCTATAAATAATTAACCTAACCAAGGTTAGGGTCAAATCCACATGGAATATAGGGCTTGACTATAAGATTTCACTACTAATCATTCCTAGTATCTATAACTACAATCTCTAGATAGGGGTGGGTGGGTTGTGATTCAGAAACAACAAAAATAAACACTAATTGAAATATTCGGAAAACACTCAATTCTGGGGACAACTTGGGAATTATGTCCCTATGGTTCATTGACTCAATTACCCTAGATAACATAACTATGATTAGTGAATCGCATGCAAGATGGTAACTTAGGTTCTTCTAGTACTCTTATGAAGGTGAAGATCAAATTTCACAATGACGCTTGGTCGGCTACCATGGCGTGCCAACTAACCGTTACCAATTGTCCCAGTCAACCTCCCCTTGGTCAGATTTGGGCAATTTGATGGGAAAACATCAACTTAATCATATCATCTACTTTCCTTTTCCTATTCATCACTACCTTGGTTAGGATCGTGATAGTAGGCGGGGTTCACAATACATGCAAAACCCCAATCATAGATATGCACAAAACCTAGGTCATCTCAAGTCAACTACCCATGGTTCCAACAACCCTAAGTCGTGGGTATTTAGCTACTCATGGCTAAGATAAAACACATAAAAATGCACATAATATACATAGTTAAGAGTTTCACCAATAACAGTGAAGGAGATAGGCACCACGAGTTGCAAACCCACAAGCTTGATTGATCAACAATGAGTACAAAGCAAGATTTGTAATCCCCAAAATGGGTTTCCCAAATAAAATAATAATCTACTCTAAAAACCTAAGAAAAGCTTCAAAATGTAATGGAGAAAATGTCTATTATTTGAACTCCCTCTCAAAAACCTAACTTAAACTATTTACAAAACAACCCTAGGAATTATGCAGAAAAGACAGTTAGCATCTGATAAATTTTGCAGTTACAACTCATAGGTTGGCCTATGAGTCATAGTCGGGGTCTCGTATTAGGTTCTTGACATCTTAGACTGACTGGTATGACCTATAAGTCTAAGTTATTACTCGAGCTATGACTTGTATGTTGGTCTCGTTGTCTTGGTCTTTAGTTGTTTTGTCCAACATTTTGGCTCTTTGATTCTTGCTATGAGTCCACCGATACAAGTCGTAGTGTGTTTTATGACTCATAGGTTGGGCTCGTAGGGGTGACATTCACTTAGCAGATTACTGCTTTTTGGTATCTGATTCCTATGACATGATATATAACTCATAACATAATTTACGACTCGTAGGAGGGCTCGTATAGCCTATGCTTCAGCAAACTCTGCAACTTTTCTTCAAAATCATGCCAACCTAACTTTTTAGTAAGATTAACACAAAAACACATCAAAGCACTAAAGAGTCACTTTAAGAACTCACAAAATCCCTTGTTTTAGGCACCAACTATGCTGTAATTTAATAGCATATCAGTGGCTTGCTCAACATCCAAACCTGACCACTGGACGAGTACTTGACATACAACTTTGTTACCCTTCTTGACCAATCTACTTTCAAGTATAATTTTAGGTGTAGGGCAATGGGGATTGTAAAGCCGTAGGATTGGAGGATGAGAAATGTCCCTAGGCATCTCATGGCATCTTTTAATTTGAGAAACATGAAAGATGAGATTGATCAACACATTAACAAAAAGCAATAATTTATAGGACACTGTGCCAATCCTTACTTCAATTGGATAAGGTCCATAATACCTTGCTGCTAGTTTGTTAAAAGGGTTTAGCAACTATTGAAACTTGTCAATAAGGTTGAAGCTTTAAATACACCCAGTCACCAATAGCAAATGCCCTATATGATAATGTTTGCTAGCCAAATTCTTCATCCTTTGTTGTGCCCTACTAATGTGAAATTTAAGTAATTCAATAATTGTGTCTCTTGCTTCCAATAATCTGTCAACCATCTTATTAGCAGCTTCTCCAACCAAGTAGGGTAGATGGATAGGTGGTCACTGACCATAAAGAACTTCATAAGTTGTGCATTTGATAGAAGTATGATAAGTGGTATTATACCACCACTTTACAAGATTATCTGACCAAAAAAACACGTCAAATAAGTTGCCAAAGTTCTATTTAGTACTTCAATTTACTCATCCATTTGAGGGTGATAAGTAGTATATCTTTGCAACTGAATTGCTTATAAGGTGAATAACTCCTGCCAGAATGAGTTGAGAAAGATAAGATCTCTATCACTAGTCAAGGAAACAGGCATACTAAGAAGTTTAAAGACATGATCTAATCAACACTGAGCAACAGCTTGGATAGTATAAGGATGTTGCAAGCTTATAAAATGGCCATATTTACTAAGCCTATCAACAACCACTAATATCCTATCCTTGTTTTTAGCTTTAGCATGACCTTCAATGAAATCAAGACATCCATTAGTCTACATTACTTTAGGAATATGAAGAGGTTGTAACAACCCTAGGTAAGAAGCCACATTATATTTGTGTCTTTGGCAAACATCACACTTGTGGATACAGTTTCTAACATCCTGAACAAGAGATTTCCAATAGAATAATGATTAAATTCTTCTGATAGTGGCATCCATTACAGAATGCTCCCCTTGAGGAGTAGAGTGCCCTAGTGTAATGATGGTATTCCTCAACTGTGCATCATCTCCTACCACTAGTCTACCCTTCCATCTCAACTGATTATTACACCAAGTATAGAACTTGAAAGGTTGAACACATAGCTTAACAATTAACTCATGCAATGCAACATCTTGTTTCCAAGTTTCCTTGATCTATTGGTGTCACGACCCAACCCTAGGGCTTAGACGTGACCAGCGAATAAGGAACCCGAAGGAACCCCAAACAAGCCTCTTAGCATATCATTACACATCCTTGGTCATAGAAGCAATGTAAAACAACACAAGAAACTTAAACAAATAGAATTAGGACTAAGGGAGAAAGATTAATACTTAAGTAACATGTAAACTTTTAGAAAACAAGAGCAAGGGACTAAGGGAGAGCTTTTATAACATCAACACCCAGAGACAAAAGAGTCAAGGTCATAACATAGATATATAATATGTCCAATAACACCTCTACTACATAGATAGGAGCAGAGGCCAAGACAAACCAACTGGGCTCACCCTTGTAGTCAAAATAGAACATAAAGAAGAGTGTCTTAATACATAATAAGAGAAACATAGACTGGTGTCCCAGAAGTGGAAGACTTACCAACTAGCTTGAGTAGCACCAAACTAGCCAAGTGGAGGAGTGGGATGATCAACTTGGGCTCTAGTTTCTACATGGTGATATAATGTAGGCAAAAGGATGCGTTAGTACATTTGAATATACTAAATATGTAGGATGCAATGCAACAAGAGATAGGTATCATAATCAAAATGCATAACATTAAGCAATAGGCATAATATAATATAATGGCATGTATGATCAATGCTTAAGTAAATCATGCTTCAGTAACTCATGCTTATATAGGATATCATATAAGTAGAAGATACCAAGCTAGATTTCCAAAGTACAAACCCTTTGGTAGGTTGGTGATGTCGCTCCATCACTTAAGTGGTGAGGTACAAACCCCTCACTAGGTTGGTGATGATGCCACCCCATCACCCTAGTGTAGAAGTACAAACCCTTCACTAGGTTGATGAGTACAAACCCCCATATAGGTTACATATTTTATCAAACACTTGGAAGGTGTGTAATGCTAGTATAAAACCATGAAATATAGAGATGAAATCATGAAAGAAAATCCATTGTAAAACAATCAAAAAACACCTTGCAACACCCTCAAGCAACATACATCAAAACCCCTCATCAAATCTTACAATAGATCCTAGATTTATAGCTCAAAATGTAGCAAAATAGTCACAACTTTACATAGCTTTAACTCTTGCAAGACCATCAAGCAACATATATCAAAACCCTTCCTCAAATCTTACAGTAGATCAAAGATTTATAGCTCAAAACATAGCAAAACAATTATAATTTTACATATATTAACATAGTGTACAGTGAATTTCATAATAAGCAAGACTCATTTATAAATTAACTTTAAATCATGCAATTTGAGTAAAAGAAGGCTTAGGTATCAAGGGTGAAAGAAACCCATGAAAGAAACTCACATACCTTGCCTTTGGAGGACCCTTGAATAATATTGGAAATGGAGACTTGAAGCTTGAATGAAATCCTTGATGAAATCTTTAAGATTGGTCTTGAGCTTTGACACTTGAATTTAGGGTAAAATCTGAGTCTAACTGTTTGAGTGAGTATTGGGGAATGTTTAGGATGATATGAGGGTGAAATAAGGTTAAGTATAGGTATTATCAAGCATGGGAACCCTTAGGCCCAAGGCTTAAAAGTCTTGGACCGAAGTAAAAAAAAATAGAACCAAAATAACACTCCGCGACGCGGATTACTCACTGAAATTTGCATTTCTGCACATACAAGTTCTACCAAAATGGGCATAAATTCTTTATTCAAACTTGGAATGAGGTGAAACTAAGTGCATTGGAAAGCTAATTTAAAGAACTGTAATGGGATAGGTCATGGGCCACCTAGTTCTTCGTGTGCTGAGAGATTTTCTCCTTTAAAGTTGACCCTTTTAAATCGCGTCTCTTGTGATTTTTGAATTTTGATACGATTGCTCTAAAATTCGAGTTAGACCCATTTCCCACTAAATTTTTCCCTCTGAACAAGAATATCAAATCAAGTTTTCAAAATAATGAATAGATATTTAGATATATAGAAATTACAATTCTAGGCACTTCTAAAGCATATTTTCAGGCACTTTTTGGGGTCGTTTCAATTTGTACAACATATCATTAGGTGTAACAAGTGAAATAGCTAGTAACTTAGCATTAGGCTTCCTAGATAAGGCATCGGCAACCTTAATTTCAAAACCCTTCTTGTACTCAAATGAAAAATCAAAATCCATCAACTTTGATATACTAGCCACATGAAAGTCTATATGTATATGTTAGTTTAGTAAGTGTTTTAGGGCCTTTTGGTTTGTCCTTACCACAAAAGATCTGCCCAATTAGTAGTGAGACCACTTAATGACAACAAATATAAGTGTCAATAACTCCCTATCATATACTGACAAGGCTTGGTGCCTAGGTGCCAAGTATTTACTAATATATGCAATGGGATGTCCCTATTGCATTATCACAGCTCCAATACCTCTACCACTAGCATTTATATTCACTATGAAGGGCAAGGAAAACTCTGGTATAGAAAGGACTGGAGAGGAGATTAAAGCTTGTTTAAGTGTCTCAAAGGCTATAGTAGCGTCATTTGTCCACTCAAACCCATTTTTTATCAGTAAGTCATATAGTGGTCAATGTATGCTGCCAAACCCTTGGATGAATCTCCTATAGTATTCTCCAAGCACCAATAATTCTCTTAATTGTTTGATATTATTAGGTATAGGTCATTTCTGTATAGCAACAATCTTCTTGGGATTAGTGGACACCCCTCAGCACTAACAAAATGTCCTAGATATTCTTCCTAATTGACTGTAGCACACTTTGACCTCCATGCATACAATTGATATTGTTTCATCAAATCAAAGACTTCTTCCACATTAGCTAAATGAGCATGGACATCTTTTCTATAAATTAGAATATCATCAAAAAATACCAAAATTGATTTCCTCAGCAATGATTTAAAAATTGCATTAATTGAACTCTGGAATGATAAAGTGCATTGGTTAAGCCAAAAGGCATAACCAAAAACTCATATTGACCCTCGTGAGTTTTAAAAGCTATTTAATAAGCATCCTTGATATCGCCTAAGTTGCATCTCCTTTTTTAGTATAACGTGATCATTGTCAAGAAATAGGACCTAAGAAGGTTAGGGTCTAGGAGAATTCATTTAATGCAATTTGAGTGATTAACCAATTTATCTCCCCAAAGGGGGGTTTTTGATAAAATATGGTTATGTATTTCCCATGAATGATTAACTTAGTATCATTGGATAACCTAATTTTTTCTAATGTGTAGCATGTAGGAAGGCAACTAAAGTTCCACAAATCTTTTGGTCCAGGCAAAAGGTAAATTTCACAACGTGACTTGGCCCATCTCTATAGTGTGACATTACTAACCCTTACCTATTAGTCCTAGTAAAAACCTCCCTTTTGCCTAGTTCAGTTGATTATACGAGAACACATTAATCAAATCTTGTTAATTAATCTTTTTTCCTACTCATTACTGCCTTGGTCCAGTTAGTAACACTAAGTGGGTTCTAATATTGGCCACCACTAGAAAATAAGCCAAAAAAAGAGAGTTAATTAATACATGCATACACACTTTTCAAGAATTATGATTTATCTGATTTTACCTTCTTAATTTTTCATCATTCCAACAACCCTCATTGTGAATTTAGCTACTATGATTAGTGTAGATGGAAGACTTATGAATTTGGATAACATAATTGATGTAATGTCAAGATATAGCACATTTGATGTCTAAAACAAGGGATTTTGTAAGTTCTTAATACGACTTGTTATGGTTTTATGTATTTTTGTGTTGTTCTTGCAGAAAATATAGGTGAAATGATCCCAAAAACATGTCTCAAAATGCTCAGAATTTTAATTTCCATATATCTTAAAATTAGTTTGTTATTTCAAAAAATCTAACTTCATATTTGTGATCAGGGGGTCAAAATTAGGTGCAAATGGGTCTAACCTCAATTTAAGAGCGAAAAATTAGCAATTATAATTTTTTTAGTGATGAACTCGAAAGAGCACGTGCACTTGTTTAT
>DF359882.1:45121-68978 GCA_000787875.1 Solanum virginianum
TACCCTCAAACAATATACATCAAAATTCTTCATCAAATCTCACAATAGATCTTAGATTCATAGCTCAAAACATGCTAAAACAACCACAATTTCATGAAACCCCAACATAGTGTACAGTGGAATTCATAATAGATAAGACCCATAAGTAAATTAACTTTAAAACATGCAATTTTAGATAAAAGGAAGCTTGAGCATCATGGGTAAAAGGAACCCATGAAAGAAACCCACATAACTTAGCTTTGGAGAAAAGCTTGATGAAGATTGGAGATGAAGACTTGAAGCTTGAGTGAGAACCTTGAAATCTGGATGAGTTTTGAGACTTGAATTTATGAGATGAAATATTGGCTAACTATTTGAGTGAGTATTTGAGAATGTCTTGGATGATATGAGGGTGAAATAACGCTAAGTATAGGTATTTGCACATATGGGAACTTAAAAACTGGCACCAAAATAAAGCACCGGTTCATCGTGCCAGCAACGCGCATACCTCACTGGAAATCGACACTTTGAAAATTGAAATTGTGATTTGTTCGCTCTAAAATCGAGGTTAGACCCTTTTCCTACTCAATATGGCCTCCTGAACAAGAATATGAAGTCAAATTTTGATATCACGTATGAATTTTGAGATATATAAAAATTACGATTTCAGGCACTTTTGAGGCACATTTTCGGGCACTTTTAAGGTCATTTCAATATCTCCCCCTTGGGAACATTCGTCCCCAAAATTCAAAGAAATACATATGAGAAGGGTAATCATGAAGAAATTAGCCCCAACAAGAATGCAACAACATACTCAAAACACCAGTTTTAAAATCTCAACATATGTGTCAAAATCATCATGAACTTGTCACCATAGATGTGAATGCATGCAAATGACATAGGGGCTGAAACATAAGATTTGGAATCATAAAAGAAAATAACTTGATGTGTTATCACAAGCTTGAATAGAGTGAAAGAGGTTTGGATATCGCTTCTCCATGCCCGCTCTAGCTCCCCAAGAGAAACTATCGACTAAACGATTCTTCTAAAGTGTCGTGACGAACACCATATCCTTATTAATGAACTCTTCCGGTCTATCCATAAAATATCTCCACTGGGTTCTTCCCTCCTAAGTCAACTTATCCACCACAACACCCACAACTTCAAAGAGTTCTATAGCACTAGAGTCACCAATACATCCCCTCAACCTAGAAGCATAAAGAGCCGAACGAATATATCCCTATTTATAGGCAACCCGAATTCGTATGCAACCTTACCAAGTCCTGAATGCACAACCTAGCATAATTTTCAGCCCCATATATGATCTTAACCAGTAGAAAATGAGCCGATTTTGTCATCCTATTAGCCACAACTAGAACAGGATCCAAAACCCCTCCTAGTGTTGGGCAACCCAACCGCAAAATCCATATTAATCTCCTCCGACTTCAGTGAGAATCTCTATGTCTTGTACTAGACCACTCGACCTTTGGTGATCGTCTTTGAATTGTTGACAACTATGATAATTGGAAACAATTTGGCAATGTCCTTCTTCATGCCTCCCCGCTAATACACATCCCTTAAATCTCTATACGTTGGTAGAACTGGGTTGAATAGAATAAGAAAAATTATGGGCCTTATCAAGGATCCTTTCTCTCAAGCCATCAATACAAGGCACACACAATCTACCTTGGTACCTTAGGGCACCATCTCCCCCTTGGGAGAAAACCTCCACCTTACCATCTTTCACCAAGGCCTTCAATTCTAACAAGGAGGAATCAAGATCTTGCTTTGCTTTTACCTCATCAACCATTGAAGACTTAGAACCATCAACAATAACAATACCACCATTACCAACCCTTTCAAACCTAACTCCCAATCTAGCCAACCGATGGACCTCCCTAGCCACCTCCTTGTCGCCATCATCAACATATGCTAGGCTACCCATAGGCACCCTCCTTAGAGCACTGATCACAACCTTAGCCTTATTAGGCAAAAAGATCCACACTCATATCATTGTCCTCAAGGAGTTCCAACCACCTTCTTGTCACCCTCAAATCACACCTATCACATTTAGCAAACAACATCTCATCCCCCAAGACTTGCAACACTTCCCCAAATGGTTCACAAGCTCTACATAATTCATTGCTCCACCACTAGAGGTCACCACAAATATGCCAAGGTAGGGCTTTAAGACCTTATTCATGAAACCCATAAACATAGCAGGTGCATAAGTCAACCAAACAACTCCACCACTACTCCAATGCTAACTCCTAATCCGATAGGACACCTAGGGATTTCACCTACCCTCATCCTCACTTGGGGACAAATCTCGAACCAAAATCAATCTTAAATAATCATCTAACCCATTGTAGTGGACCAAATGGATCGTCCATCCTTAACCATCATATCACGACCTTACGGGCCCTATACTCATTGGAGGCATAATATGCGAGTAGCGAAACACTCAAAGGCCTCCAACCCAAACCAATTCGTTGAACCATCACAATACTCAACAACCCCCTTCCAATCCTCCTGGTAGAGCCAAGATAGGAGCGGACACAAGCTTAACCTTCAACATTTTATAAGCTCTATTCACACTCATCGGTCCACTCAAATGAGCCCTACTTGGGGTCAACTAAACCATAGGAGAAGCAATAGAAAGAAACCTACTCACAACCTCCGGTAATAACTAGCTAAGCCCAAGAAGCTCCTAATATGCGATGGATTGAAAGGTCCAGGCCAATCTTTAATCACCTTCGTCTTACTAGGGTCCACCTTGATAGCATCACTCGACACTACAAGACCTAGGAAGTCCACCTCTCGTAACCAAACTCACAGACCTCCTACTTAGCATACAACTTTCTCCTCTAAACCTTGTAATACTACCCTCAAATGTCTCCCATGCACCCCCTCAATTCCGAAGGCAAACTAACCTATCATCACCCAA
This sequence comes from Solanum virginianum, assembly GCA_000787875.1. Classification (NCBI taxonomy): domain Eukaryota; kingdom Viridiplantae; phylum Streptophyta; class Magnoliopsida; order Solanales; family Solanaceae; genus Solanum; species Solanum virginianum. The sequence goes on from DF359882.1 coordinate 48,048, forward strand.
GCCATCATAGACATAATAAAGTAGGATCTAATATTCATGAGACTTATAGACATATTCGGTGCACTAGCCAAACCAAAGGATACTACCCTAAATCCACAATATCGGAAAGGACATTCAAGATATCGTTTACCACCCTAAATAATTCAAATAAAAATAACTTAGGTCTAACACCCCTAACCCCCACAGGACAAAGAATGCAACCCTTAGAGATCAAGTGTGCCATAGTACAAGAAATGGACCTACCTCCTTTGTCACCACTTGACAGCCTCTCACTCAAGGATGGGTTCATGAGAGAGTTGGATTCTAACCCCATAGGCCCTGCAATCAAAGGAGGCACAACATCTATGCAACTACTCTATTCCAAGTATGGCATCAAAATCCACCACATCAAACCCAACAAGTCATAAGGCGAGACCTAACGCAATAAGAACACGGAACAACACCTACGACCACTCTTCGCGACAACATACTCAACAAAGAGGTAGACACCAAAGGTTCACATAATAACTCGGGACACAAAAAGAGTCCACTAGCAATCCGAAAGGAATAATGAAAGAAATAATGGCACACCGGACCATCAATATATGTATATCAAAGTCAAAGAAAACTCTAACATATCGATAGCAATGTCGTGCGCCTCATCCCCTCCTTGACCCTCTTGATCAACATCACTACCTTTACCCTTGTCTTGAGCATAAGGGCAATCCAAAATTTTTTGGCCCATCTCACCATACCCAAAGCATGCACCTGTGTTCCTCTAACATGTACCACTATGTTTCCTCCCACATTTTGGACATTTAGGATGAATCACCCTATCATCACCTTCTTTACTCGTATTGCATTTATGAGGGAATTCCTTTGCCTTATGACCCAACTCTCCACAAACATAACAAGCATTGATACCTCTCAAACATGGGCTATCATGGCACCTGCCATATTTTGGGCACCCAACATAAGGCACCACACCACCTCTATCTTTGGGACTTTGGAACTTTCCTTTAATATGGGCCCTCTTGACTACCTCTCCTCTTACCATTTGAAGTCTCAGAAGCATTCACTTGTTGCTCAAGGTGATATGCCCATTTTGTTGCCGCTTTGGCCAATTCCCATAGAGTATTACAAATCTCCGCATTAATTACATCACTGCCCTGAGTAGCTCAATATATATCCTAAAATGTAATGATTAGGGATTGGCAATAAACCCTAGGTGACCTAACACTATCACATAACATAGATCATGAAGAAGTGAAATATTTCCTAGAATGCCTCATAGCCTCCTATTCATAGTCATGGCGAGCTTCACAACATGAATAGGACTCTAATTGAAATGGTGTGTTGGATATCGAGGACCTAACAACCTAGTGCTCTGATACAAAGTTTGTCATGAACAAAGCCTAATGCCTATACATGACACAGCGCAAGGGGAACCCGAAGGGACCCCAAGCAAGCCTCTTACCATATCATTACATATCCTTGGTCGCGAAAGCAAAAACATACAACAATAATAGAGTAAAATATGGATGACCGGGCTAAGGGACAACTTCCATATCATAGACATCAAGAGTCAACAAAGAGTCAAAGCTCAAAACATTACACATAACATGTCCAACAACACCTCTACTACATAGATAAGAGCGGGGACCAAGACAAGCAATCGGGCTCACCCTCATAGTCAACGTATACATAAATGAAAGATGGTTTTAGAATATAGCAAGAGATTATAAGCAACATCTTTGAAATAGAGGACTCACCAACAAGCTTGAGTGAAATCGTACTAGCCACGTGGATGGAGATGCTCAAGCGGGGCTCTGTTTCCTATATGGTGACATCATTTAGGTATAGCATATGCGTTAGTACATTTGAATTACTAAGTATGTAGGATGCAATACAATAAGTGATAAGCACCATAATCAAAATGTATAACATAGGTAATGAATAAGCATATAGCAATATGGCATGTATGAATGATGCTTGAAGTAAAATCATGCTTATATAGAATATAATACGAGTCTAAGGAGTGACCATTACAGTGCAATCCAAGGCCTACCACCCCCTTGGATAGGCGCATGAGGGACAAACCCCTTCATGAGGTTGATGGCTAAGGAGTGACCATTTTTAATGCAATCCAAGGCCTACCACCTCCTTGGGGAAGCACATGAGGTGCAAACCCCTTCAGAAGGTTGATGAGGTACAAACCCCCCAACATGGTTATCAAGGTACAAACCCCTCAACATAGTTGCACGGGCCTACCACCTCCCGAGTGAGGTGATCAAGGTACAAACCCCTCAATAAGGCTACCTAGGCCTACAACCTCTCGAGTGAGGCTTGGTCATCCCCAACACTACAGAGATAATATCATATGCATATATTCCTTTCATCATCATAAAGTCATTCATCTAATAAGATATGCATTGGACCTTCAATTCCTCAAGAAATCATAATTGGATATTTTATCAAATATTTGGCGGGTGTGTAGTACTAGTGTAAAACCATACAATTCAAGAGTGAAATCATGCAAGAAAATTCACTATAAAACCACCAATAGATACTTGGTAACCCCCTCAAGCAATATACATCAACCCCCTTCATCAAATATCACAATAGATCTTACATTCATAGCTCAAAATATGCTAAAACAACCATAATTTCATGAAACCCTAACACAGTGTACAGTGAGATTCATAATAGATAACATCCATCAGTAAATCAACTTTAAATCATGCAATTTTAGGTAAAAGGAATCTTGGGTATCATAAGTGAAAGGAACCCATGAAAGAAACCCAGATACCTTAGCTTTGGAGAATAGTTTGATGAGGATTAGAGATGGAGAATTGAAGCTTGAGTGAGAACCTTGAAATTCAGATGAGTTTTGAGACTTTAATTTAGGAGATAACATATTGGTTAAGTGTTTGAGTGAGTAATTGGGAATGTCTTTAATGATATGAGGGTGAATAATGCTAAATATAGGTATTTTCATTCATGGCGTAGACCCAAGACCTAAAAGTTTTGGACCGAACTTGAAAACTGGCACCAAAATAAAGTACTGGAGCATCGCGCCAGTACCTCACTGGAAATTGACACTTTGAAAATTGAAATTGTGATTGCTTCACTCTAAAATAGGGATTAGACCTTCTCCAACTCAATTTGACCTCCTGAAAAAGAATACGAAGTTGGATTTTCGTTATCGCGCATGGATTTTGAGATACATAAAAGTTATGATTCTGGACACTTCTAAGACACATTTTTAGGCACTTTTGGGGTCGTTTCATATTAACCAAGAGCTGAAAGTGTGAGAAATTGCATCTATAAGCAAGCCTACAAATCGTGGTGCACATTACGACTTTTAGTCATACATCATAGAGGGAAATAGTGATGAATCAATGTTGGCACACACACTACGAAACAGCCTTATGATTCTTGCGGTCTCCTTCGAGTTGTAAGTGGGGTTCGTAGTGCCTAGGTATGAAATATAATTTTTCTAAGTATTGAGGTCTACTATGAGACTAGGACCTACAAATTGTAGGAAGCCCTATGACTCGTAGTTGGGGTTTCGTAGCCCCAAAGTACAGAATTTTTAAAGTCGACTCAGTTTGGTATATTAAGGGTCAAATACTCAATTGACCCCTTATTTTCCTCATTTAAACGTTTTCCCTCCCCCCAAAACTTTCCCAACTCCATTTTCTAGTATTTCTATCAACACCCATCAAATTCCGGCGAGTTTTTCCAGTGAAGCATCACACTAGGATTTTGTCTTCTTCCTATTTATCTCATTTAATCTATTTGTATCTATTTGTTAGTTCTTGTGGAAAGGTTATAGGTACCATAGGTGCCTTTTGTTTTCTTCTATGAGGACCCCCTACGACTCGTAGGTCACCCTACGAGTCATAGTACTCCTTCATAGGAGGCAACAGTTACCTGTGGTTCCTTAACACTTACTATATGAGACCTACCTACGACTCATAGTGCCTACTACAAATCGTAGTGAGGGACTTGTAGGACCTGCCTTGTTCTAAATTGTATTTTATTCCCTACTACGAGTGCAATAACCCTAAAAAATGCCCAAAAATGTGCCTCGGAATGCCTAAAATTTTAAATTCCATATATCTCAAAATTTATTTGTTATTTCAAAAATTTGACTACATATTCTTACTCAGGGGTCAAAATTAGGTAAGAAAGGGTCTAGCTCCAATTTAAGAGCAAAATATTAGCAATTATGAAATTCCAAAAGTGCAATTTATCAAGAGGCGACGCACCTCTGTACATTTTGGGGACTATTTTTTTAGTTCGGCCCAAGACTTAGAGTGTTCCCAAACATATTTTTACTCATACTTAGCCTTATTTCACCCTCATATCATCCTAAATATTTTCCAATACTCCAGTTGTATCTATTTTCCATGTTTTGAGCTATAAATCTTTGATCTATTACAAGATTGGAGGAGAGGTTTTAATGTGGGTGTTGCAAGGTGATGATTGATGGTTTAACAATGGATTTTCTTGCATGATTTCATCGCTATATTTCATGATTTTATACTAGCATTACACACCCTCTAAGTGTTTGATAAAATGTTCAGATGTCATTTCTTGAGGAGTTGAAGGTCCAAAGCATGAAATATGGTATGAGTGACTATATGATGATGAAATGACTATATTAATGACTATATAAATTGTTGCATTAAACCATACCCGATCCAGGGGATAAGAACCCCAATAACCAAGATGGAAATTTGTACTCATCAACCATGTGAGAGGTTTGTACTTTGCCACCAAGGTGAGAAGGAGTGATTATCATAAACCATATAAGGGGTTTATACCACACAACCACCAAGGGGCTTGTACCTTGAATAGTAGCTGGGTCTCTTTTACACCTATGATATCCTATATGAGTTTGAGTTACTTAAGCATATTTTACTTAAGCATATGAGTTTGAGTTACTTAAGCATATTTTACTTAAACATTGATCATACATGTCGTATTGTTATATTATGCCTATTGCTTCGTATTATGCATTTTGATTATGATGCCTATCTATTGTTGTGTTATATCCTATATACTTAGTACATTCAAAAGGACTAACACATACTCTTGCCTACATGATATCACCATGTAGAAATCGGAGCCCAAGTTGATCATCCTCTTCCACATGGCTAGTTCAGTGCTAATCAAGCTAGTGGTAAGTCCTCCACTTTGGGGACCTTAGTTTGTGCTCTCTTGTTATGAATTAAGATATTCTTCTCTATGTTTTATTTGACTATAAGGGTGAGCCCGGTTGCTTTGCCTTAGCCCTCACTCTTATCTATATAGTAGAGGTGGTTGTTGGAGAAGTTATGTATCTATGATATGAGTTTGACTCTTGTCTCTTGACTATGATATTGTGCAAGCTTTTCCCTTAGCCCCTTTGCCCCTATTCTTGATCTTTAATGTTCTTATATGCTTCTGCGACCAATAATATGTAATGACAAGTTAAGAGGCTTGTTTAGGGTTCCTTTAAGTTCCCCATTCGCCGTGTCACATCTAGGTCCCAAGCTTGGATCATGACAATGAGCCTAGGTTACGACTCGTAGGTCATCCTACGATTCGTACCTGAGCCTCTTATCTATTATCATAATGTTACTTATCTATTATCATAATGTTACTTTTTCAGGCACCTTGGAACTACGAGGCTATTGTATGACTCATAGGTCATCCTACGACTCATACTTATGCCTCGTATCTGCAGACCTGCAACTGATTCTGTGAAATTGTTCTCTATTTTACTTTTTCCTTCTTTCTTTGTTTCTATTCTGAGTACGTATAAATGTGGTTATTATAATTGGTTTGTAATGAAATATTCAGGTCCTATGGCCTAAAAAGTAGAAAAGAGGCTATCAAAGCCTTGGAAAGATGATTGGTGGATGAGTCCTTCGAAACCAAATAGTATCCACAGAGTTTTAATTGACCCAGAGACAAATATGCCTCAAACTAGAGCCAAAACTGCATAGGCTCCAGTTCACGTAGATAGTCCTTCCTAGTTTGAGGAGGAGGGTAATGTTAATGAGTCTGGTAGTAGTTAGCCGCAATGACCTCTACTCACACAAAGATAGAATCAGAGGAGGTTTTATATACTGGGCAAGAGGAAGCAGAGTCACAACCTCCGACCAACCTAAGATGGGGTATCCCAGGGATAAAAGTTATATATGATAAGGGATTAGAGCTGAAAGGACAGGGAAAACCTGCCAAGCAGTTCCATTATGAGTTGAGGCTGAATGACTCTAGGTTGGATAGGGTACCAGGCTTAGATGTAGAGATTGATAGACACGAGCTAAGATGGATATCATAGCAGTTGGGCAAGTATACCCTTATCTAGTCCGGGGTTACATAGTGGACATCTCAGAGGAGACAACTAGGAGAGTTCAATTTGGGCTGAGCTATAGTGTACCTTATGCCATCACAGAATATGATGATAGAATTACAAAAATAAGGAAGGCGGTGAGCAAGAAAGATATTGAGGTAAAAATCAGGCTACTCTGATGGATAGCTAGCTAGATATGCGAGGAGGGTTTCGAGCCTATGTGGATCACAAACCATGCTGATCAGATCGTGAAATTCCATCTCTCATTCTAGGCCAAATTTTGGTGGTCTATTATCCATTGGCGCATGAGGCCTACTTTTATGGATAATGTAATCACCTTGGAGCAAGTTGTACAACCAACCAGTATTCTAGCTGGCTGCGAGATTGATTGGGCCTGAGTCATGGCGGAGTATATATATGAGTTCGCTGTCAAGACTAACACTTCACTGTTGTTCCCTATTTTGATTTATCATTTGTGTAGTGAGGTAGGTATTCATGTCAATCCCCACCATGACCCATATGTAGAGGTCATGCACACCATGGATCCTAGCCTGATTAAGGATGATGAAAGCCCAGTGGCCCTACAGCGAGCTGCTTCTCTGCCCATACTAGAACCTTTTTCTCTAGAGCCATAAACTCAGGAGCTGACTCTAGCCACCACCGTTACTCTAGTTACTTCAAAGCCACTTCAAGCTATTGATAAAGAGGTTACTATCCTCTGACACACCTGCACCAGCACCTTCTGGTACTTAGGTTGACTCTGCAGACTTTCCTCTTATGTCTACTTTTGCTTTTCGTGCATTGGCACATAGGTTAGTAAAGACAGAGCTCCAGCTGAGCAAGTTGACTAGCCAGATCAAACCATAGGTCCATTAGATAGTCCATGACTCGAAGGAGAGGGCCAAGGCATATGCTCATGAGATGATAGATCAGAGAGTTAGAGCAGTTGATGCTAGAGTAAATGCCTTCGAGGATAGGGTCCAGAAGAGACTCAAGGATGCACGGCCTATTGACATGGTTGCTATAAAGGATTTTTTGGCCAAGTTCAAGGCCGACCTATTGAAGATGTTAGCAGTTCTGACTGCCCCATAGGAGGCACCGGCGAGAGATGATGTGTTTGATTTATTCGATGATCGCCCACATGCCCATAGAAAGAGTCCCCTCAAGAGTGATGATACAATCGTGAGCCAAAAGAGACCTAGGAATGATGATGAGGTTGCAGCACTGGAGGAGTGTATTATTGATGTGGTGCTACAAGAGTCACGAGCTATGGTAACTATACGGAGAGATAAGGAGCAGCAGATAGCATAGAGAGATGGGAGCTCAGGTACCACTGCAGCCTAGACCATCGAAGAGGAGATTGGACCCTAGGGACCCCAGGACCAGATGGATGTTGGTTATTGAGCACCTTATATTTGACACTTTTGACCCCAATTCTGATTGCTACTTATGGATACTTTGTTTTTATTTCAGACAGTATTTTTATGTTGGTTGTTGGATATCTTTAACTGCTTTATTTTGAATGTCTAGTTTTAATTATGTATGTGTGTGTGTGTGTTTACTTTGAGGACACAATATCTTCTTTTTGTGGGGTGTGGAAAGTTATAGATTAGGGTGAAGTATGATTAGCCTTGAACCCATAACTTCCCCTATTTTTGGCCCCAAGATTTTCTTATCGTGTTTCTTTTCCTTGTAGATGTTTTAATTTTTGTTGAACCAGCATGTTTAGGTAGTGTAGATAATTTGTAGATATATAGTGATTATTATCTTTTGGCATGTGCATAATCTTGATTGATTTTATGAATATTTTGAAAATTGGGTACTCTCAAAATTTTTGAGATTATTGGTTGCCAGTGCAATCTTGTATATGATTATTTAGCAATGTTTGTTATGATAAATAGAAGGCAAGTTTAAGCTTGAAGCATGACCCGCTAGTCCATGTTGATTTTGTATGCAATGTCGTGTATGTGTGAGCCTATTTTGTCATATTCTTACACTGTGTACTGACTCAGAACTTGCCTTGTTACTCTAAGATTAGATTAGGGATATGGTTGATTGAGAAAGGATCTTAGGCCATTGTTCATTTAATGAGTCCACTTTTGCCTAAACGACCTACCAAATGTAGCAGTTAATCCTTTGTTTCAAATTTTTGAGCTTATGTACATTTTCTGTCTTGACACCTACCAAGCGTAACCTTGTTTTGTGAAATACCTTTATTTTGGCCCTGATCTATCCTTGAACATGTGAACCTTGACTAAGGAAAAAAGCCTAAGTTGAGGGTGACTACTAAAAGTGGCCCTGGTTTAGGGAATGGATATTGTGTAAGTACCTCAGGCTAAAAGCCTAAGTTGAGGGTGGCCTTTGTTGTGGTAAAGTAATGAAAATGAGGTGGTTAGTTGGGAAAGAAAGAAGAGAAAGTAAGTTCCTGGTGAGAAAAAAAGAAAAGAAAAGTGTCTTGGATTGAAATGGATAGGAAAATGAGTTCAAAAATAAGGCATAGTTGAAAAAGGAAAAAAATGCACTCGAAAAAGCTTGAAAAGGAAGAATAAGGGAGGATGTAATGAAAATGGTTGACTTGTGGAGGTAAAAGTGTTGAAAAATGTGGTCCAAGGATAACTTTTAGTCACTACTAGCCTAAAATGCCATACCAAAGCCCCATGAGCCTACGTTACAAGCCCATTAAGTCCTAAAGTGATCCTAGTCCAACTAATCAATAGTACAGAGTTAAAGTATATGGGCAAGCCTATAGTGTCAATTATCATGCATGAATTTTAATTGTGAGAGTGAGAATGCTTCTATAGTCCTTGAACTTTAATTGCTTTTTGGGTGTAATATAGGGACTTCTTTTCAGTGAAGGCATCTGCATTATATGATTGACATGTGACTTGTTCAGTGACTGTGGATTGATGATACTCCTTTACTTGTCATAGTTGGATTGTCAGACGCATCATCATGTTTTGGTTTCCTTGGTAGCTTTGCAATCAGGTTTTGAAAATGAAGTTAGGTACCTAAATTGGAGCTAAATGATCTATATACTATTAGAGTAGTTGTTGTGCATTTCTCATTGTCTACTTAGATCGAGTCATTGCTTGAGGGTAAGCAATAGGTCTAAGTTGAGGGTGCTGATGTGTTGTCAAGATACAACACATTTGATGCCTAAAACAAGGGATTTTGCAAGTTTTTAATGCGACTTCTTATGATTTTTATGTATTTTTATGTTGTACTTGCAGAAAATATAGGTTGGCATGATATTGGGAGAAAATTGCAGATTTTGTTGAAGTACAACTATCCTACGAGGTGTAGCCCAAGCTACGAGTCAGAAGGTGCCCTTATAGCAAGAAACAATGATCAAAATCAAGAATTTGCAAAGTGAAGGCCAACCCTGTAAGGCCACCCTATAAGTTGTAGGTCTTATTATGACTCGTATAGGTGGGGTTCGTAGCAAGAAATAGTGAGACAAAAATTTAGACCGAGAATTGAAGGCCTAGATTATGAGAAGAGCATACGAGTCATAGCCTAAGCAATGACTCATAATAATGGGTCATAGAAGTCAAGTCCAAAATACAAGTGCTGACTATGAAACCCCGATTACGACTAGTAGGTCACCCTACGTATCGTATCTGCGAGACATAATAGCTGCCAGCTATATTTTCTATTTAATTTTTAGGATGCTTTGTAAATAGTATAAATAGTTAATGTTAGGGTTTTAGCTGGAGAGAGTTTGAACAATTTTCAGATTCCATAAGTTTGAATATTCTCTCTAGAATATTTCTAGGGTTTAGTGTCGATTTCAATTTTTAATTTGAAGACCCACTTTGTGGGACTGAAAATCACATTATACTCATCTTCCATTAATCCAAGCTTGTGATTTTCAACTTGAAGGTGTCTTTGTTCTTCATTGTTTTGGGTAAACTCTCAACCATGTCTTTTACATTCATTGTTATTGATTTTGCCTTAGCTATGAGTACCTAAGCACCCACAAGTTGGGGTTGTGGGAACCATGAGTAGTTAACTTGAAATAACCTAGACTTTTTGCATTTCTTTGATGGGTTTTTTACATGTATTGTTTATTTCCCTTCACTTTGAATGTTGTTTGGTGGTGGCCAACACCAAACCCCACCTACTATCACGATCTCGACCAAGGTAGTGACGAATAGGACAAGGGAAGTAAATGATAGAATTTAATTGATGTGTTCTCATCTAATCCACCAAAACTAACTCAGGGGAGGTTGGCTGGGACAATGGGTAATGGTTAGTTGGTACGCCATGGTTGCCGACCAAGTGCCATGGTGAAATTTGACTTTCACCTTCATAAAGGGATGGAAGAACCTAAGTTACCTTCCTGCATGCAAATTCCTAATTAGAGCTATGTTGTCTAGAGTAATTGAGTCAAAAAATCATGGGGAACACAATTCCAAAGTTGTCCCTCAATTTGATTCTCTTCTTGCATAAATAGCATAGTGTTTATTTTTGTTCTTCATTTTGAATCACAACCCCCCTCAACTTAGGCTTTTTGTCTTAGTCAAGATTCACAATGTTCAAGGAAGGACCAAGGCCAATTTTAGGATTTTACAACTAACAAGGCTAGGTTACCCCCCATTTTAAGGAATATAGTGATAAATCCTTGAAATGATTGTTAGTGGATCAACTTGGTCAATCCCCATATTCCCTATGGATTCGACCCTAACCTTTGCTTAATTTTATACTTAACTGCAACCACTTTACTGTGTGAGTGTGAACATCAATAATAGAGCACTTACACAATTGAATTAAGCACAAGTAAATCGAAGCTTCAATGAGAATCACAAGATTAGAAAATCAAATTAAAGTACAAGTGTTTCTCAAAACTCTCTAATGTGTCCTCTACTTAATATCACTATTTTTCTGACAACTGGTCCAACACTCCAAGAAAAACAACCTAAAAACCTATTTATAATGTTTATTATACAAAACCTAAACAAAATAGGATAACTGGGTCTACACACTTCACGAACAACTTTATGGTCCATATCTTATTCAATGGCCCATAATTGAGCTCTCATACATTGTTGTTGCAAAACTGGACTTGAGATCTACAACACCCCTCTACGGTCCATAAAGTGTTCTACAGCTCGTAGGGGATTTCGTCTGATGAATCTTCAAAAAGTCTTCCGTCTCTGATCCTCAAGCCACGAAATATGATCTATGACTCGTAATATAGTTCATGACCCATTTGCATATTCGTAGAACAAATTTTAAAAAATTATCCCCTCACTAGAATTATCACGAGATCTCCTTCACAGCTCGTAGAATGCTCTACGACTTATAAAGGGTCTCGTACATCACCAAAAATAGCAACTTTTGCATAATCTTCCCAAAAATCAAAGTCAACCCTGGAATCCTGCAAATAAAACACAAAAACCCACTAACATTGCATTGAGAACACACAAAATTTCATGTTTTAAGCATCAAAAGTATTGTATTTTGATAGCACATCAACGCCCTCAACTTAAAATTGTTGTTTGCAAAATTTCATGTTTTAAGCATCAAAAGTATTGTATTTTGATAGCACATCAACACCCTCAACTTAAAATTGTTGTTTGTCCTCAAGTGACGGACTCAATCTGTATAAGTAGTACAGTAATACACACACCTCAACCTAATGGCATATATCACATCAAACTTAAACACAGATACTCACACCACTTTTCAAAACAAAATCAGATAGTCATCTAGGAAACCAGTATGGACTAATGCATGTGACAATACAACTATGACAAGTGAGGTACTATCAACAAGCCACAATCACTGAATAAGCCTAATGCTATCAAGGCAATGGAAGTTCCCTCATAGAAAGAAGTCTCATATCTCACTCTTAATGATATTTTGCAGTATGGTGCTGGACACTATGCCCCTGGCAATGCAAGTGCCCTCAAAGAAAGAAGTCTCATATCTTGCTCTCAATGATGTTTTCATGTATAATCTTGGGACTATGCAAAATCACTCATCTTCATAAAAGATATTCATGCATCATGCCCAATACCTTAGACTTTCCCCTATATGCATTACTAAGACCTTCGACTACTAGGATTATGATCACTTTAGGACTTTATAGCCTTGTAACGTAGGCTCAGGGGGCTTTGGTATGATATTTTTGGAACATAGTGACTAAAAGACCTCCTTGAGACTGCATTTTCTACACTTTTTCCCTACCAACACTATTGTTTTTATTCCATTCTCCCATTTCTCCTATTTCAACCTTTTATGGGTGCTCTCTTTTCATTTTTCAGATTTTTGCCATACTTTTACACTTCATTTTTCTTTTTAGCTCACAACTAAGGCATCACTTATTTTTCCTGCACCGAGTATATGATTTTTCTCCTTTTCCCTGTATCACTAACTTTCTCCCTCATTTTGTGTTACACCCTTATACCAAACACCCTCAACTTAGACTTTTGGCCTGAGTTGAGGTGCACATTATCCATCCTCAAAACTAGGACCACTTTTGATAGCCACCCTCAACTTAGGCTTTTTGTCTTAGTCAAGATTCACAATGTTCAAGGAAGGACCAAGGCCAATTTTAGGATTTTACAACTAACAAGGCTAGGTTACCTAGGTCTTTACAAAGAATAGGTACATGTCAGACTCAAACATTAGAATCAAAGGATATTCTACAAATTTGGTTGGTCATTTAGGCTAAGTGAACTTTTAAGAACAATGGCCTAAGACCCTCCCTAATTAATAAATCTATATTCTATCTTAGAGTAATAGGGCATGTTCTGAATTAGCACACAACATATGAATTTAGAAAATTTAGCTCACACTCACATGGCATTGATTACATTACCAACAAAAGATTTTCAAATCATGCTTTTTATCTTAGTTTACCCTCTCTATTTAGGACAAGCATTATCAACACACTTAAACATGCATGGTTGCTGTCTAGACTAACAACAACAACAATATACCCAATAGAATCTCACAAGTGGGGTCTAGGGAGGGTAGAATATATACAGACCTTAGCACTACCTCATGGAAGTAGAGAGGTTGTTTCCTGGGGATCGTCGTCTCAAAATCCCATAAGAAAGTAAACTAGATATGGAAGACAGGGAAGAAATAAAAGTAAATAGAAAGAGCGATTAGTAACTAAAAACACATGATGGTATGCGAATACAATAAAATTAACATATATAATGCGAATAATGGCAACATAAGATATAAAGGCATGACTAAACCTACTACCCTACTATGCCTTATAGCCAGAGATCAACCTAACCCTACTAACCTAGTAACCTATTACTCTAATTCACAACCTCTACTCCTTTCTATCTAATGTTATGTCCTCAAAGAGATCAATTTTCACTATATCTTGACTGATCACCTCCCCCTAATACTTCTTCGGTATATATCTACCCCTCCATATAACTCCTAAATCTAACCTCTCACACCTCCTAATAGGAGCCTCGGTGCTTCTCCTCTGCATATGTCCAAACCATGGTAGTCTCACTTCCCTCATCTAGTCAGCCACAGGGGCCACCTCTAGCTTCTCCCAAATGGTCTCATTCCTAATCTTATCATCTTGGTATGTCCAGACATCCATCTCAACATCCTCACTCCGTAACCTACATCTTCTGAACATGTAAGTTTTTGATTAGCCAATACTCCACCCCATACAGCAAGGATGATTTAACCACCATCTTATAAAACTTACTTTTGAGTTTAGGTGGTATCTTCTTATCACACAATACTCTAGAGGCAAGCCTCTATTTTGTCTATGCTGCCCTAATACGGTGTGTGATGTCATTATCGATATCGCCACTACTTTGAATGATGGAACCAAGATACTTAAAATTTTCTCTCTTGGGAATAGGTTAAGTAGAAAATCTCACATCAATATCTATTTCATCTCCTACAACACTGAATTTGCACTCCAAGTACTTTATTTTGGTCCTGCTCAGTTTGAACCCTTTGGACTCCAAAGCGTGTCTCCAGACCTTCAATACATCATTAACTTTAGCATGAGTCTCATCAATCAATACTATGTCATCTGCAAATAGGATACACCATGGAACCTCATCTTGAATAGACTATGTCAGCTTATCTATCACCAAGATAAACAGAAAAGGGCTCAACACGGATCCTTGATGAAGTCCTACCTCAACAGAAAAATACTCTGAGTTTCCTCCCACCGCTCTTACTATAGTTTTAGCTTTATTGTACATATCATTTATCACCCTAATATATGCCATCGGGACATGTTTCACCTCTAGGCACTTGATAGGATATCCCTCAAAACTTTGTCAAAGGCCTTCTCTGAAACGTCCCAAAAATATACTTCGGAGATGTTTATAATTGTAATTTTCATGTATCTCAAATTATGTATGTGATATAAAAATTCTGACTTCAAAAAAATAATTTTTGCTAATTTTCCTTATCCAATGTTGTCCGCGCCCTGCACGCGACAGACCACAGGCATGGAGCAATAGAAATTGGTCCTGTACAATGGGTCCACATCATGGACCAGATGCAGACCAGTGTTAGATTTTCCTTAATTTTTCACTTCGGCCCAAGGGTATTGGGGTCATAGCCTCATGCCAACTTATGAATGAAAACAGATATACATAGTCATTTTCAACTCTATATTACTCAAGACCCTCTCAAAAACCTCTCCAAGACTTAACCAAATATCTCATTCAAATTTCAAGGATTTTAAGTCAAACTTTGGAATTCAAGGATTCTCTAAGCCCCAAGTTCTCTTCAAGCTCAACTCAAGAAAAACCAAGTTTGAGGTGAATGGGTTTCATCCATTGGATCCTTTCACCCATGGAGTCCAATCTCCTTTTTTATGAAAATTTTATGTTTTCAAGTTGTATCATCTATGGGTATCTCCTATTATGTATTTTGATTATAAATTATGTTCGGGTTTTATGAAATGTTGATTTATTATGTATGTTTATCTATTTCAAGCTTATACTATAAGTTGGTTTGTCTATTGAGACTATACATATTTTGAGCTATGAAACTATGATCTATTATGAGATTTGATGATGGTTTTGAAGGTATTCTACATGAGAATTTTACTATGTGTTGGGTTGATTTACATTGAGTTTTCTTATATTATTTCACTCTTGAATTTCATGATTTTAAAGTAGCATTATGAAACCCACCAAGTGTTTGATAAAATGTTTTAACAAGAATTCTCAAGTTATTGGTGATCTATTACATGGTTTTTAAGTCAAGTGAATATATGATCATTAAAGGATTGTATGTACGCATTGAATTTATGAAAAATACCTATAATGTTACAAGTAGACCATACCTTGCTGGGGGTGACATGCCTAATCACCTTGTTAAGGGGGTGACTCCTTCAACCACCTTGTTGGGGGGTGATATACCCGTACCACCATGTTGAGGGGTAGATACCTCGACCACCTTATTAGGGGGTGACATGCCCATAGCACCATGTTGAGGGGTAGATACCTCGATCACCTTGTTGGGGAGGGTGACATGCCCATACCACCATGTTGAGGGGTGAATACCTCAATCACCTCACCAAGGGGGTGAAATGCCTTGGATTCCAAGTAATAGTTTGCTTGGTCTATGTTGGTTATGGTCTCTTTCCACATATGTAATGTATATTTTGCAAGTTATATGATTTACAAACATGTTTTACTTCAAGCATTTATCATGCATATCATATTGACATTATAGTTATCCATTGTTTATGATTATGCATTTTGAATATGTTGGCTTATGTCTTGTTGCATTGCATCCTATATACTTAGTACATTCAAACGTACTAACGCATACTCTACACCTACATTATGTTACCATGTAGGAACCAGAGCACTTCTCGACCATCCTCCATGTGGCTAGTATTAGCATTTCGGAAGATAAGCTTTGGTGAGTCCTCAAGTCTGGGGACACTAGCTATGCTACTCTTACAATTTGATATCCCTTTATGTTGAACACTTGATACTGTGAGGGTAAGCTCGAAAAGTGTCTTGGCCCGCACTCCAATTAATGTTAGAGGTGTTATTGGAACAATTGATGTACTAATAATATGAGCTTGACTCTTGAGTATTTTATGATTGTCATAGACTTCCCTTAGTCCCATTCCCCTCATTTATATCTCATGTTGTTGTTACTATGCTTTCGCGACTAAGGATGTGTGATTGATATGCTAAGAGGCTTGTTTGGGGTTCCTTGGATTTTTATTATCTCTAGTTGCTATTTATTTTGCTTTCGCGATCGAAGATGTGTGATTGATATACTAAGAGGCTTGTTTGGGGTTCCTTCAGGATCCCTATGCACCGTGTCATATCTAGGCCCTAGGATTGGGTCATGATAAACTTGGTATAAGAGCACTAGGTTGTTAATGGTCCTCGAAATCCAACACATCGCATCAATTACAGTCTTATTCATGGTTGTGAAGAGCACCACAACTATGAATAAGAGGCTATGAGACATTTTAGGAAATGTTTCACTTCTTCATGGTCTATATCATGCTTTAGATGTGAGTGTAAGGCTTTTTCCCTAACAAATGCTATTTGCTCTTCTAGATCATGCCAATTTCGAGAGGGAGACTAAGGAGAGCCCGTACACTAGAGGAGCAACCAGCCCATCCCACATCTCAAGCTCCTCAAGGTGGAGAGGTAGCCAAAGATGAATTCTGGGATGCTATTACAATGTTGGCTTGCGCTATGACCAACCAAATTCATCAAGTGGTCCAAGCCCTTTATGCTCCCACTTCGGCTTCCGGGGTGAGCGATTTCACTAGAATGAACCCACCGGAGTTCCATGGATGTAAGAAGGATGAGGACCCCCAAGAGTTCATTGATAAGGTGTACAAAGTGCTATCTATCATGGGGGTCAATTCGGTGGAAAAGGCGGAGTTGGTAGCCTACCAACTCAAAGGAGTGGCTCAAATTTGGTTTACATAATGGAAGTTGGAGAGGAGAGATATGATGTTATTCCCTGGGAAGAGTTCAAAACTGCATTCCCCAACCGGTTCTTTCCTATCGAGCTAAGCGAGGCTAAAATGATGGAGTGTATGAACCGTAAGCAAGTTTCTTTGAGTGTAAGGGAGTATGCCCCCAAGTTCAACCAACTCTCCAAGTATGCCCTACAATTAGTTGTCGAGATGAGATCAAGGATGAACAAATTTGTGTTGAATGAGTCAGACTTGGTTACGAGGAGTGTTGTACTTCCATGCTAATAGGTGATATGGATTTTTCCTGCCTTATGACATATGTCGAACAACTAGAGGGGGAAAAACTTAGAAAGAAAATAAGTGGTGAGTCCAAGAGGGCACATTTTGAAAGTGGATTAAAAAATTCCAAAGGTGGTCGGTTTGCTCAAGGCCACAAGTTCCAAGGACAAAGGTCTTCCAATGCTTCTAATAGGAAATTTGCTAATGATAATCCAAGATTCCAAAGTGGATGTGGTGTGGTTATCACGACCCAATCCTAGGGCCCAGATGTGACAGGCGAATGGGAAACCCGAAGGAACCCCCAAACAAGCCTCATAGCATATTATTACACATTCTTGGTCGCAAAAGCAATGTAACACAATGTAAGAAATGTAAACATGGGGAATCGGGATTAAGGAAGAGAGAGAGATATTTAAATAGCTTGGATATCATAAGTGAATCAAAGCTCAATCAAAATACATAACATGCCCAACAACACCTCTACTACATAGATAAGAGCGGGGGCCAAGACAAGTAATCAGGCTCACCCACATAGTTAATACATATATAAAAGAAAGATAGTCCTAGAACATAGTATAAAAGAATAGTCATTATCCCCGGAATGGAGGACTCACCAAAGGCTAACTTGAACAATCCATCTTGTAACAAGAAGAAATAATAGGAGCTCCAGTTCCTACGTGGTAACATCATGTAGGCATAGAGTATGTGTTAGTACGTTTGAATGTACTAATAAGATATCATATGTGTAGAACAGACCAAGCTAGAATCCCAACTTTGGTTGGGAGATATCATTCACACCTGGACACCCTGGTGACAAGGTACATACCCCTCATATGATTGATTCCATTCACACCTGGACACCTTGGTGGCAAGGTACATACCCTCACATGGTTGATGTCATTCATACCTAGACACCCTAGTGGCAAGGTACATACCCCTCACATGGTTGATGTCATTCACACTTGTATACCCTGGTGGCAAAGAACATCCCCCTCACATGATTGATGCCATTCCCCCCTGGACCCCCTAGTGGCAAGGTACATACCCCTCACATGGTTGATGTCATTCACACTTGGACACCCTAGTGGTAAGGTACATACCTTTCACATGGTTATATGGGCTCCTATACCCCATGAACCGGGTATGGTCTAATGCAACACATTATATAGACATATATATATATATATATGATGTACATAAGCTCATTTCTTCATCACAACATCATTCATATCATATCTCATGCTTTAGACCTTCAATTCCTCTAGAAAACATAATCAGATATTTTATCAAACACCTTAGTAATAGGGGTGAAAGACCATATAATTTAGAGATGAAATCATGCAAGACACCTCCTAAGTCATTCACATTAAAACCCCTCATCAAATCTAACATTAGATCCAAGATTTAGAGCTCTGAATATGCTAAAACAACCTACTTTCATGAACTAAAATCATTGTCCAGTAAATTTCTCAATATATAAGATCCACATGTAAAATTAACTTTAAATCGGGCAATATTAGTAAAAAAAATAAGGCTTAGGCACCATGGGTGAAAGGACCCAATGGTTCAACACCACATACCTTGACTTTGGAGAACCCTTGAAGAAGATTAGAAATGAAAACTTGAAGCTTGAATGAGATCCTTGATGAAATCCTTAAGATTATTCTTGAGTTTGGGACTTGAATTTAGGGTGAAATATGAGTCTGTGTTTGAGAGAATATTAGGGAATGTTAAGGATGATATGAGGGTGAAATAAGGCTAAGTATAGGTAAAAACACGTATGGGAACCCTTGGGACTAAGACTTGAAAATCATGGACTGAAATAAAAAAAACAGGATCAAAATAACACTAGTCCACATCGCGGAGCTGATGAGGATTACTCACTGGAAATGTGCATTTCTACACAAACAAGTTCTATGAGAACAAGCAAATATTCTTCATATGAACTCTGAATGAGGTAAAACAAAGTGCATTGAAAAGCTAATTCAAAGAGATTTAATTTGATATGTCATGGGTCATCCAATTCTTTCTGTTCCAAGAGATATGTCCCTTCAAAGTTAACCTTCCTAAATTGCATTTTTTGTGATTTTTGGAATTTGATATGGTTTCTCTAAATTTTGGGTTAGACCCATTTCGCTCTCAATTTGACCCCTTAAACAAGAATAAGAAGTCATATTTTTGAAATAACAAACACATTTTTAGATATATGGAAATTATGATTTTGGGCACTTTCGAGGCACATTTTTAGACACTTTTTGAGGTTATTTCAGTGGTGCCTAACCCTATGTGCCAAAGGTATGGTAGGAACCATAATGGCCCATGTTTGAAGAACTCTAATGCTTATTATGGTTGTGGAGAAGTGGTTCATAAGGTGATTGATTGTCCTCGTGCTCAAATCAAAGGTAGAGATGGTCGTCCACAAGGCCAAGGTGCAAATGCAGGTCCAAATGGAAGAGGAACCCAACAAGGGGGTGC
Source organism: Solanum virginianum (assembly GCA_000787875.1). Taxonomy (NCBI): domain Eukaryota; kingdom Viridiplantae; phylum Streptophyta; class Magnoliopsida; order Solanales; family Solanaceae; genus Solanum; species Solanum virginianum. Next base: position 68,042 of record DF359882.1, read on the forward strand.
TCTAAGGAAAAATAGATTATATGCTCTTCAAGGGAGACAAGAGGTGGATGAGGCATCCTATGTCGTCATCGGTATGTTAAAGGTTTTTTATTTTGATGTGTATGCTGATAAACTCGGGTGCCGCTCTTTCTTTTATTACTTCTTTTATTGCCAAAAAGCTTTATGTTAGTCCCGAATTGTTGTGTGAACCTTATGAAGTTTCTACCCCCATTGGTGAGTCCATTTTGCTAGAAGAGTGTATAGAAATTATCCCGTGTTCATTTTGCAAAAAATCTTGCCTTGTGATTTTGTTGAGTTAGATATGGTGGATTTTGATGTCATTCTTGGGATGGATTGGTTGAATGCATATTATGCTTCTATTGCATAAAATATTGCCTTGTGATTTTATGAAGTTGGATATGGTGGATTTTAATGTCATTATTGGGATGTATTGGTTGCATACATATTATACCTCTATTGATTGTAGAACCCATAGGGTTAAATTCTAATTCCCTAATAAACCCATCCTTGAGTGGCAAAGTTGTGATGTGGCGGTCAAGGCTAGATTCATTTCTTGCATTAAAGCCCAAAAATTAATTTTTAAGGGTTTTCTCTATCATCTTGTGAGGGTTAGGGATGTTGAGTCCAAAGTCCTTCTTATAGAGTCGGTTCTAGTGGTTAATGAATTCCTTCATGTCTTTCCCGATGAGCTTCCCGGTGTCCTCCCAAAAGGAAAATAGATTTTGGTATAGATCTCCCAGTAGTTAATGAGTTTCTTGATGTCTTTCTTGACGAGCTTCCCGGTGTTCCTCCCAAAAGGGAAATAGATTTTGGTATAGACCTCCTTCCCGATACTCAACCCATTTCTATTCCCCCTTACCTTATGGCTCCGATAGAGTTGAAGGAGTAATTAAGGGATTTGTTGGAAAATGGTTTAACAATGCCTAGTAAGTCACCT